>JAWQEG010008599.1:17500-35821 GCA_033782935.1 Petrolisthes cinctipes
AATGAGTCCTTCAAATATTGCCATGAAACACACACACACACACACACACACACACATGGAAGGAGCTTGTTTGTTTCGTGGCATAGTCAGGAGGAATCAGAAGCCTCCAATTCTCATACACGATCACCACAGGAACCATAAATAAATAAGTTAGCACACCATCATTTACTATAAACATGATAATTATCTTACCTTCCATTTTCTTTCTATTTTCCTTCTATTTACTTCTTGCATATTTTCTTTCTCTACCAAAGACGATCTCTCATATACTGTCTCACAATTAATTTTCCCTATTAAAAAAAAAAAAACATATATATAAAAACAGTATATATAAAAGCAGTGAGTTCAGGGTGCCATATAGAAAACCAAACTTAGAAAATAATGATAATAATAATGATGAATTTTTTTGTTCGATATATTTTTTTTTTTTTTTTTTTTTTTTAGTGTGTGTTTGTGTGTGTTGTGAGAAGCCCATGATGATAATATGATAATGTTAATTTTTATTTTGTGTGTATTTTAAGGTGTTAAAGTGATAATAATTTTTTTTTTTTTTTTTTGTACATTGGAGTGCCTTGATTCCTCCAAAGTATGCCAGGAAACAGAACCAAAAGAGTAAAAAAAAAAAAATAATGTTCTTTTTTCTGTTGCTTGTAATAGTTTGGAGGATTCAGTTGCTCCAGATTTACCAACACAAAATTTCCCCATTAATTAACACAGTAACCATGATTAGAAAATAATAATAATAATAATAATAATAATATATAGTGTTCTTCATGTTGCTTCTAATAATTTGGAGGATTCAGTTGCTCCAGATTTACCAACACAAAATTTCCCCATTAATTAACACAGTAACAATGATTAGAAAATAATAATAATAATAAAAATAATAATAATAATAATGATAAACAGTGTTCTTCTTTGGCTTGGAATAGTTTGGAGGATTCAGTTGCTCCAGATTTACCAACACAAAATTTCCCCTTAATCGATAATAATAATAATATAATAATAATAATAATAATAATAATAATAATAATACTGGTGATGTGTTTGTTGTCATGTGAGTATTATGGTAGTTATCAATCAGATGTGTGTGTTGACTTCTGTTCAGCCCCCTACTTCTCCTCCTTATATCCCACTTCTCTTTCTTCCTCCTTCCCCTCCTTCTCCTTCTTTCTCCTCCTTCTTCTTTCTCCTCCTCCTTCCCACTTCTCTTTCTCCCTCTTCCCACTCCTCTTTCTCCTATCCCCCATCCTCTTTCTCTTCCACCTCCTTCTTTCTTTCTCCTCCTTATATCCCACTTCTCTTTCTTCCTCCTTCCCCTCCTTCTCCTCTTTCTCCTTCTTCCCCATCCTGCTCTTTCTCTTCCTTCTTCCCATTCCTCTTTCTCCTCCTTCCCACTTCTCTTTCTCCTTCTTTCTCCTCCTTCTTCTTTATCCTTCCCCTCCCCCTCCTCCTTCTCCTTCCTTCCCTCTTTCTCTTCCTCGTCCCGTCACCCACTTCTTCCTTCTCCTTCCCTCTTTCTTCTCCTTCCCTCTTTCTTCTCCTTCCTCCCTCTGCCTTCTCCTTCCTCCCTCTCCTCCTCCTTTCTCCCTCTTCCTTCTCCTTCCTCCCTCTTCCTTCTCCTTCCTCCCTCCTCTCCCTTCAATCACCAGAAGAAAAAAATAAATAAATAAAGAGAAGCAAAATATACCTTTAAAAAAAAAAAAAAAAATGGTCCCTAACATTCTTTTCACTGTACTGTATAATTTTACCACGTGTTGTCCCTTACTTTCCCTATCCCTTAATTCCCTCTTTATTCACTCACTTCCTTTTCTATCTTTCTCTCTCTAATCTCTTTCCTTGCTTACTCTTTCCATTCTCTTTCCTTGCTTATTTCTTTCCATTCTCTTTCTCTTTGCTATTCCCATCATTCCTCCCTTAATTCCTCTTTATTCACTCACTGCCTTTTCTATCTTTCTCTCTGCATTCTCTTTCCTTGCTTATTATTCTTTCCATTATTCCTCTTTCTCTTTGCTATTCCCATCATTCCTCCCTTAATTCCCTCTTTATTCACTCACTTCCTTTTCTATCTTTATCTCTCCATTCTCTTTCCTTGCTTATTATTCTCTCCATTATCATAAAAACTTGCTATTCCCATCATTCCTCCCTTAATTCCCTCTTTATTGACACACTTCCTTTTCTATCTTTCTCTCTCCATTCTCTTTCCTTGCTTATTATTCTCTCCATTATCGTAAAAACTTGCTTGCTATTCCCATCTTTCCTTCCTTTCTTAGTATCGACATTTTATCACGGGAAGTTTCGTGCCTGGAGGATGTATGTTTGTTTGTCATTATCAGTTCAAAATTTTATTATTGTATGTTATTGGTCTGATTTAGAAAAACAAAAAACAAAAAAACAAAGCAAAAAAGTCTATATTGTGACCCAGAATTATCTTTCCCTACAATCTCTTTATTATTTTTTATTCTCTCACAGTTATTTTTATTAATTAAGGACCCTGTGATTGTGTATGAAAAATTGGAGGCTTCTGATTCCACCTGACCATGCCACGAAAAACACACACACAAAAGCTCCTTCCATATAGGTGTGTGTGTGTGTGTGTGTGTGTGGTGACAATATTTGAAGGACCTCCAATTTTCTGACTATATCACACACACACACACACACACACACAGGGTCCCTAAATTAATAATAATATTGACTGTGTATGTGTGTGTGTGTGGCGGCCATCTTTGTTTTTGTTTATATCATGTGGTCATCACTATCATATCAGAAGGGCACAGCTAGTGTTACTGGGTTTAATCAATAGCTTAGTGTTAACCTATGTGATATAAATAATTCTAAACACCTTTCTCATCCTTTTTGTGTTCAATTTGGAGTTAATGTAGGCCTCCAAACACAGCTATAAAACACATCCCTGGTATAATTAATAGTTGTTTCCTGGCATAGTTTGGAGGAATCAGTAGCCTTCAGATTTTTTGTTTTTTTTCTCGACTGTGAGTTAGGTCAGGAATTATTATTATTATTATTATTATTATTATTATTATATTTGGTGGATTGGAAAGTATATCTTGATTCCTCCAAACTATGCCACGAAATATTTAATTATCCCCTATTAGTACCATTGAGAGGACGTCTGCATGTTTTCTGGTTTAGTTAGGAGGAATCAACAGCTATAAAAAAAATAGTACCCTTCCAATTTACCAACAAGAGAACTTCCCCTTAATTAAATATCAGTAAGAGATAATTAATTAACATCATCATCTCTCAGGAACCACTAGACATAATTATTATATATATATTATTGTCTCGCTTCCACCACCCACAGTGAATAATTATAAAGAAATACCACCATCATTTATTATTATTATTATTATTATTATTATTATTATTATTATTATTATTAAGGGATCCTGTTATCGTGTATGAAAATTGGTGGCTTCTGATTCCTCCTGACTATGCCAAGAAACAAGCTCCTTCAATATAGGTGTGTGTGTTTCGTGGCAATATTTGAAGGACTCGCTAACCTCTAATTTTCTGACTACATCACCACAGGGTTCCTTAGGAGACAACTAGCTTGGGGAAAAAAGTCATTATACAAAGTTAATGTGTAATACAATATAGATAACTAATTTGTCATCATTTGTAAACAATGATTGATATGCTAAGAACAACCCTTCATCTCTCTGTCAGAATAATGAGACCTGACCTAACCTAACCTAACCAAACCAAACCAAATCTAACCTATTCTAATCTAACCTAACCTAACCTAATCTAATCTAACCTATTCTAACCTAACCTAACCAAATCAAATCTAACATAACATAACCTAACCTAACCAAACCAAATCAAACCTAACCTAACCTAACCTAACCAAATCAAACCTAACCAAATCAAACCTAACCAAATCAAATCTAACCAAATCTAACCTAAGCTGACCTAACCTAACGTGTCCATTCCATTATTTCTATCTATACCTTTGTTTGTGTGTGTGTTTGTTTGTTTGTCAGACCCTCACTGTTAGATAAGAACCCTGTGATCGTGTATGAGACTTGGAGGCTTCTGATTCCTCCTGACTATACCATGAAACAAACAAACAAACTCCTTCAATATAGGTGTGTGTGTGTGTGTGTGTGTTTCGTGGCAATATTTGAAGGACTCACTAATATCCAATTTTCTGAATGCATAACTGGAGTTCCTTAAGGGGAAAGTTTTGTGTTGGTAAATCTGGAGCAACTGAATCCTCCAAACTATTCTAAGCAAGTAACAGGCTACCATTATGTTTGTTCATCTGTTTGTCCTGTTTCATAGCATACTTTGGAGGAATCAAGGCACTCCAATGTACCAAAAAAAAAAAAAAAAAAAAAATTACCACCTTAAGGGGAAATAGCCTAATTTTTGTTGGTGAATTGGAAGTGTTTTATTATATTCCTCCAAACTTTGCCAGGAAATAATAGACTCCTTAAATGGTACTAAATAATAGGTGATATATATGTTTTGTTTCGTGGCATAGTTTGGAGGAATCATTAGCATACCTTCAATTCACTAATTAATAGATAATCTCCCCTTAAAAATTAATTGCCTTACCCATAGAAATTAATTAAGTTGAAATAATTGAACATGGGGGTAACTTTACATCATAATTCCTAAGGATGGGTAATTATTTTTATTTATATATGCTAATTTCTAAGGACGAGTAATTGATTATTTTTATTTATATGCTAATTTCTAAGGACAAGTAATTATTTTTATTTATATTTGCTAATTTCTAAGGACAAGTAATTATTTTTATTTATATTTGCTAATTTCTAAAGACGAGTAATTAAATTATTTTTATTTATATAATTATGTATATGAGTATGGAGTGATTCCTAGTGTACTTTAGCTTGCATAATTTTTCTATGCTTTTTATAGCTTGTAAGTGTCAGAGAATGTTTGTAGTGCTTGGTATAACCCATATTACTAAGTTTGTGATTTTTATGATAAGCACCAATATATATATAAAAGAAAAATAGAAAATAGCAGATGTGACAGTCAGTACTATAAAACATTATAAAAGGATCGATTAAACTTCAATATATTCTGAATTATCTCAAAACCAAAGATAATCATATAAACTTCACTATATGAGACTGCATTCTCTTTAAAAACAAAAGATGATCATATGAACTTCACTATATGAGATTCAATCCTCTCTTTAAAATCATAATTGCTGTATTCACGAAATTTACTGTTGCATATAATTATTCATAACAGCGATCGAGAGAGAAGCAAGCTATTTATGTTTTCAGATAACATTAAAAAACACATGTAGCTTATCACATATATTATTATTATTATTATTATTATTATTATTATTATTATTATTTAGTAGGAAATAGGAGGCAAGCGTAGACGTTTTGTTGTTAGAATATTATTATTATTATGACAAAGTGAAAAAAAGTAACCCTTACGTAGACTATAAGGGAATGAAACCGACCCAAGGTAGACTATAAGGGAATGAAACCGACCCAACAAGGAGATCCCATACATACAGACTTTGAGCCTTATTTACATCTACTACTATATATTATACAGTACACTTATGTATATATATTTGGGTCCCGATACAGTCACTAATATGAATACACACTCTCTCTTTATATACACGTCACGTCTCTCTCTCTCTCTCTCTCTCTCTCTCTCTCTCCCTCAAAATATACCTTCCCTCTCTCTCTCTCTCAAAATATACCTTTCCTCTCTCTCTCTCTCTCTCTCCAAATATACCTTCCCTCTCTCTCTCTCTCTCTCTCTCTCTCTCTCTCTCTCTCTCTCTCTCTCTCAAAATATACCTTTCCTCTATCTCCACATATCTCTCTCTCAATACACCTTTCCTCTCTCTCTCTCTCTCTCTCTCTCTCTCTCTCCTAGAATGAAAAAATAATATATATACTCATACACCCCAATCTATCCCAAAACATACCCGCGTAATTAAGCATACAGTATATAATAATAATATCATATAAACATTTCTAGACACCCAACGTCGACCATATTTTTTATCACATCATCTCAGTATTCGGGATGTGGTGTTGAAAAAAAAAAAAAAATATTATGCTAACTAACCTTCCAATTCTGAAACTAGATGTTGTTGTGATTCCTCCCATCTAATGCCATGAAACAACAGACAAACAAACAAACAAACTCCTTCCATATAGGTGTGTGTGTGTGTAGGTGTGTGTGTGTGTTTCGTGGCAGTATATATAATTGAAGGACTCGTTAATTTACCTCCAATTTTCACGACTATACCTACATCATTACACCAATATATAGAAGTTGTTTGTTTACATTGCATTTGACGACTCTATCTGCCATATTTCCCGACCCCATCACACCACACCACACCACAGCACACCACACCACAGAACACCACACCACACCACACCCCACCACACCACACCACACTACGTCACACCACACCCCACCCCATCACACCACACCACACCACGTCACACCACACCACACCACACCACACTACGTCACACCACATTCCTATAGTCCCCCCTACCAACCATATCCTTACTTGCTATTTCTATGTAAAAGCACTTCTATCACTTGTTACCATATCAGAGGCACGCTAATGTCATCCCTGTTTGTCTATGTGTGTGTGTGTGTGTGTGTGTTCCATTCCTCCTGCTTGCTGCTTGATTAATTATTGATACTACAACCACACCCTACCCTGTCACCATAACACCTCACCCTACACCATAACACCTCACCTTACACCCATACCACACCCTGTTAATGCGACTACACCACACCCTACCCTGTCACCGTAACACCTCACCTTACACCCATACCACACCCTGTTAATGCGACTACACCACACCCTGCACCCTAGCTGTCACCATAACACACCACACCACACCCTGTCACCACCCTACACCCTGTTATTGCGACTACACCACACCCTGTCACCACAATACATCACACCCTATCCTGCTATTGAGACTAAACCACACCCTGTCACCACCCCACACCACACCCTGTCACCACAACACCCCACACCCTGCCAACACACCATACCACACCCTGCTATTACTACTACACCACACCCTGCTATTACTACTACACCACACCCTACCCAGCAAACACCACACCACACCACACCCTGCAAGCACCACACCACACCCTGTAACCACACCATACACACACCCTACCCTGCAAACACCATACCACACCCTGCAAACACCACACCACACCACACCACACCCTGCAAACACTACTACACCACACCCTGTCACCACACCACACCACACCACACTACCACATCCCTAACTAATTGGAAGGTGAACAAAGATGTGGTCGCTTGGGAATGTATGTGTGTATGTATGTATGTATGTATGTGTGTATGTGTGGTAGTGTGTGTACCTCTCCTACTACTACTACTACTACTACTACCCCCACTACTACTACTACTACTACTACCATGTGCTCCCCCTCCTCCCTCCACCACCTCCCCTTACAACAACGGCCCTTCCCCCTACTCCTCCTCCCCCCAAAACACCCCCCAAAACACCCCCCTCTTCCCCCTAAACACCCCCCTCTTAAATTAGGTCTGGATGAAAAATAATAAGAACGCTTTTTTTTTTTTTGTTAATTTCTTCAGTTTCTCTTCATCAACTGACCTTCCTCCTGTAATTATTATCTTTGTCTATTTATCTTGGTTTTATCTCTTTATTTCCAAGCTTGGTTCGTGCTACATGGTCATCCAGGCCTAGAACGATGTCCCCATTCTCATCAATTAATGTTAAATGCTTTATAAAGGAAGTATAATATTTTTGATGGGAAAAAAGGGTTAGGGATGGGAATGAATGAATGAATGAGGAAGGTGGGTGGGTGGTTGGTGCCGTGGTGAAGAGGGTGTTAGGGATGGAAATGAAGATGGGTGAGTGGGTGGTGTCGTGGTGAAGAGGGTATTAGGGATGGAAAGGAAGGTGGGTGGGTGGGTGGTTGGTGAAGAGGGTACAGTCATAGGTGATAGTGGTAGACCAGGGTACAAGGAGTGTTTGAGAGCAACTAAACAAGAGTTAGAAAAAGTGAGTCTTCTAAACCTCTTTCAACGTTGAGAATGGTTTAGTTACTGTCCAACACTCCTTGTACCCTGGTCCACTACTATCACCCATGACTATGTGTTGGTGTGTGTTGTTATGGAGGGAGAGAGGTGGGGAGGGTGTTCGCGCGCGCCTGTGCATAACCCCCTCAGTAAAGAGGATTCTAAAAAGCCCTCCCCAATGTCTCAAAGTCAACTCATTCCTTAGAACACGAGTCAGCAGTGAAGGTGTATGTATGTATGTAGACGTTATGTATGTTTGTGTGTATGAATGTATGTAGACGTTATGTATGTATGTATGTATGTATGTAGACGTTATGTATGTGTGTGTGTATGTATGTATGTAGACGTTATTATAACAAACTGACTCGGGTTCTGGGATGCGACTCAAAATATAACAGATGTAAACAAACCAAAAAAAAATAAAAAAAAAATAATAAAAAAAAATAAAAACCGACATAAAAAAAAATAATAAATAATAATAGTAAGACAAGAGAGATGGATACTAATTATTATTATTATTAAAGTGTTTTTTGTTTTTGTTTTAGTGACAATGTGGTGTGTGGATTATAGTACTGTGTATGTCAAGACTGAACAGTTGTGTAAAGACAGATATTAGACTTAACAAATAAACTAATAAAAAGGAAAGTATTAATTAGTGGTTTTATTTCTAGTTTATAGGATAGGATTTCCTAGTTGTCTTCCCCCCCCCCCCTATGTAGTAAAGAATATAATATAGTCCTAAAGTGGTTATAAAGAAATACTTGTACTGTACAGCCACAATCAAATATCCACCAACACTTTCCTTCCATCGTAGTAATAAAAAACAACACGTGTATGATTTTGCAGCACCTCATAATAATAATAATAATATCCACCAACACTTTTTTCCCATCGTAGTAAATATCTTGGTAATAAAGAACAACACGTTTATGATTTTGTAGCACCTCATAATAATACTAATAATACTAATAATAATAATAATATCCACCAACACTTTCCTTCCATCGTAGAAAATATCTTGGTAATAAAAAAACAACACGTGTATGATTTTGCAGCACCTCAAAATAATAATAATTGATGGGGTTGAGTAGACATAAGGTGTTGTTGTATGATAATATTTAGCTATGATACTGATTTATTTGCACGATGGAAGGAAAGTGTTGGTGGTTATTTGATTGTGGCTGTACATGTGGATAATTGTTATTTTACTCATAGCGTAGGATAGGATTTCATAGTTGTATTCCCCCCTTAGTAGTAAAGAATATAATATAGTCCTACAGTGGATTTAGAACGAATTAATTTTACATGTGGATGATCAAATGATGGACTGAAGAGGGTGGAATAAAATGAGAGAGAGAGAGAGAGATTATTATTATTATCGTTGAGGAAGTAAACACGTCTAACATCCGGGACTGGTGACTGTTTTGGTTGGTGAGAAGAGGAAGCTAAACTATACACTCCATAATAATAATATGATGATAGTCTGTGTATGTATTTCCTGTGAAGATCCTGCTGAATTATCTCATGTTTTTACTATTGTTGTTCTGTTTTGTTTTGTTCTTTTCAGGTACAGACACAATCAAATATCCTCCAACACTTTCCTTCCATCGTTGTCAATATCTTGGTAATAAAGAACAACACGTGTATGATTTTGCAGCACCTCATAATAATAATAATAATTGAGGGGGTTGAGTTGACGTAAAGTATTGTATATGATTATATTTTGATATGATAATGATTTATTTGCACGATGGAAGGAAAGTGTCGGTGGTTATTTGATTGTGGCTGTACATTATATTATATTAATTAAACTAGGTGCTCAAGCCGAGTACATCACAGACGTAAAGATCAACACCAGTAGATTTATACAACATACATCAGTCTCTATTCGTAGTTTCCTGATAGTGACGTGTATAAATAAGGTGTGGGTCATCTAGTGGGACAGAAGAGAAACTACGGTACCAACATCACCACCACGAAGCTCCACTGTCTCATCTAGTGTGTGTGTGTGTGTAACTCCTCTTGTCTTCTGATAGTGACGTGTATATATAAGGTGTGGGTCATCTAGTGGGACAGAAGAGAAGCTATGGTACCAACAACATCACCACCACGAAGCTCCACCACTGTCTCATCTAGTGCGACACCCAATAATCTCGGGGCCTTGCAAGAGTCACGGGCTACTGACACCCTACAGTCCCGAGGTTCAGAGATTACTAAAAAAAAAAAAAAAAAAAAAAAAAAAAAAATCTTGAGCAATCGAATCCTCCAAATTATTCTAAGCAACAGAACATTATTATTTTTTGCTCTTCTGGTCATGTTTCCTGGCATACTTTGGAGGAATCAAGGCACACCAATGTACACTCGCAATCCAAAATTTGTATCCAGGTCTTGATGTTGAAGTTTCGAATCATTTGACATACTAGTGAACCAATTACAACGCTTATCCTGTTTCATATTTGTATCCAGGTCTTGTTGAAGTTTCGAATCATTTGACATACTAGTGAACCAATTACAACGCTTATCCTGTTTCATATTTGTATCCAGGTCTTGTTGAAGTTTCGAATCATTTGACATACTAGTGAACCAATTACAACGCTTATCCTGTTTCATATTTGTATCCAGGTCTTGTTGAAGTTTCGAATCATTTGACATACTAGTGAACTAATTACAACGCTTATTCTGTTTCATATTTGCTTGAGCCCGCTTAAATACTCGATCAGGCTATTCGAAGCAAGCCTGGATACATATTTTGGATTGCGAGTGTACCAAGAAAGAATTACCACCTTAAGGGGGTGCGGGAATAGGGGAACAGGCTTGGGGGGGGGGTTAGGGGGGTGCGGGAGTAGAGGGATAGGCTGGGGGGGGGGTTAGGGGGGTGCGGGAGTAGGGGGACAGGCTTGGGGGGGTTAGGGGGGTGCGGGAGTAGGGGGACAGGCTTGGGGGAGGGGGGGGGGTTAGGGGGGTGCGGGAGTAGAGGGACAGGCTAGGGGGGGGTTTTAGGGGGGTGCAGGAATAAGGGACAGGCTTTCTACCCACCCCAAGCTTGTCCCCCTATTCCCGCGCCCCCCAACCCCCCCCCCCCCCAAGCCTGTCTCCTACTCCCCCCCCCAAGCCTGTCTCCTACCCCCGCACCCCCTTAAAACTCGAACCATGCAAAGGAAATGTTAATGAAGCAAAAAATATCAAAATTATGAACGTGGCATCATCATGAATTGTTATCATAAGTTGCCAATTATTTCAAATGAAGACACACACACACACACACACACACAGGCAGGCAGGCAGACAGTGTTGTTTAATACAGTGTAGTGAAGAGGTGTAGCACTATATAATTTACAGTATAGTGCTTTCGTTCCTTGCATCCTATTACGTTATTCATATTATTTTTTTTCTTCTGATAATTAATACTGAAGTTTTCTTAGACACTTATTCATATTAATTTTTTTTCTGATAATTAAAATTGAAGTTTTCTTAGACACTTATTCATATTGTTTTTCTGATAATTAACAATGAAGTTTTCTTAGACATTTATTCATATTGTTTTTCTGATAATTAACAATGAATTTTTCTTAGACACTTATTCATATTAATTTTTTTTTTCTGATAATTAACATTGAAGTTTTCTTAGACACTTATTCATATTATTTTTTTCCCTGATAATTAATTAAGTGGGAAGTACAATGTTGGTAAATCTGGACCAAATGATTCCTCCAAACTATTCCAAGCAACAGAACACCATTATTTTTGTTCATCTGGTCCTGTTTCCTAGTATGCTATGGAGGAATCAAGGCACTCCAATGTAACAAAAGTGAATTACCACCTTAAGGAACCCTGTGTGTGATGTAGTCAGAAAATTGGAGATAAATGAATCCTTCAAATATTGCCACGAAACACACACACACACACACACACACACACACCTATAGGGAAGGAGCTTGTTTGTTTCGTGGCATGGTCAGGAGGAATCAGAAGCCTCCAATTTTAATACACGATCACAGGGTCCTTAAGTTTACAAAAAATGAAAAATAAAAAAATATATACATATAGTGATTTAATTAATGTCTTTTTCTCAGCCATAAATTTTTGCATCGTGGTGCCAAAAAGATGATCAATCCTCCTGTCTTGTCTTTTATCATCATCTGTATGTCGGGTAAGTCTTTATAAAACTTCTGTATCAAAATAATAATGGTTGTACAGTCACGAGCACTAATAAGTATACAGTGTTGGTTTGAAGCTTTGAACAGTCCACTAATTCACCAACGAAGCTTTGGTTGAAGCTTTGAACAGTCCGCCAATTCACCAACGAAGTAATATTTCAATGGAGATCTTATTATTGTGTATTTATTTACTATCTCTAACTAGGTATTCGAAGCACACCTGAATACTTATTGTGTGTTTATTTACTGTCTCTAACTAGCTATTCGAAGCACACTTGAATACTTATTGTGTATTTATTTACTATCTCTAACTAGGTATTCGAAGCACACCTGAATACTTATTGGTGCTCGTGAAACTCGATTGTTAAGAGGACAGGACACGTTTGATAATTATATTGAACTTCCTTGATTCCTCCAAAGTAAGCCATGAAACAGGACCAGATGAACAAAAATACTGTAATGGTGTTCTGTTGCTTGGAATAGTTTGGAGGAATCATTTGCTCCAGATTTACCAACAGTGTATGTAGTACTATTACCCTCTTAAGGACCCTGTGATCGTGTATGAAAATTGGAGGCTTCTGATTCCTCCTGACCATGCCACGAAACAAGCTCCTTCTATATAGGTGTGTGTGAGTGTTTCGTGGCAATATTTGAAGGACTCATTTAACTCCAATTTTCTGACTACATCACACACAGGGTTTCTTCACCTCTATTACATAACTCCAGCGAAGATTCCGTTGAAATGGTAAGCAATACACCAAAAGTTATCATCGACTCTTCATCAGCTGAGGATTTTCAGTGCTTGGGTTTTTTTCCCCCCAGATCTTGGAACTTGGAATCACATCTTAGGACTTTATGTCGATAGTTGATTATTTCTTCAGATATTTGGGTAAATATTGCAATTATCTGCGTCCTTGATTTTCACACTTTCTGTCAACCGAAATCGCTCATTTCTTTTCCCCTTTTATGTTGGAGACTGTTATATTATGTGGATATACGTAAAAACATGAATAACATTTGTTTGTATTTACCTTTGTATGTATTTACTTTGAAACGGTTCCCGACTTCCCGCCACTGAGTGCAGTGTTACCAGATACAGGAATACTTCCATGTTTTAGGCTAATTCTTTCCACACTTGGGAAATCGTATGAAGAATGTTCAATAAGTAGCCCAGTTGAGCAGGAAATTCAATCATTTAAAATTAGGATAAATAATTTATTGATCACCAGACAAAATAACCTGACCTACCTAACCTAACCTAGACTGTTGCTACCTTCGGGACTTAACTTAATGTCCTTCGGGACCTTTAAAAATAAAATAGATCCTGTGAATAGTAGCTAAAATTATCCTGATTGTGTGGGTCAGGCGTATTGTACACAACTGCCTGTTCCGTAATTTTGCCAAGGGGATCTGGTAACACTGTCCGCCTAACCTCAGTTGGTCCCTCCACTACAGCAATGTCTTGTCTTAAAATTGAAATATCTAACAAAGAATACATTTCCACAAGATAATTCCACTGAGTATTGATAAAGGAAACCAAACCCTACCTAACACAACCTATCCTAACCAACAAAGAATACATTTCCACAAGATAATTCCACTGAGTATTGATAAAGGAAACCGAACCCTACCTAACACAACCTATCCTAACCAGTAATTAGCCGGCGCAGATAATACCAATATTAGCTGTATAATAATATAGTATTGGAATTGGTAACTGATTTTTTTTAATTGGTAACACTGATTTTTTTTTAACTGGTAACACTGCTTTTATGTAAACAGTAACACGTGGTAGGATGAGAAGATACACATACTCAATTCAACTTTACCAATACTTATAATTAATCTCATTTTTTTGGGGTGAGTTATGGGTAAATATATCCACTTTCTCTGTTTCTATAGGTGGAGGAGTGTGGAGAAGGTGGAGGAATGTGGAGATAAGGTGGAGCAGGGTGTAGTTAGGGTGGTGGTAAGGTGGAGGAGTGTGGAGAAAGTGGAGATAAGGTGGAACAGTGTGGAGAAGGTGGAGTAGTGTGTAGTTAGGGGTGGAGGTAAGGTGGAGCACCGTGGAGAATATGGAGGTGGAGCAGTGTGTAGAAGGTGGAGGAGTGTGGAGAAGGTGGAAGTAAGGTGGAGGAGTGTGGAGGTAAGGTGGAACAGTGTGGAGAAGGTGGAGTAGTGTGTAGTTAGGTGGAACAGTGTGTAGTTAGAGTGGTGGTAAGGTGGAGGTGAAGTAGTGTGTAGTTAGGGTGGAGGTAAGGTGGAACAGTGTGTAGTTAGGGTGGAGGTAAGGTGGAACAGTGTGGAGAAGGTGGAGTAGTGTGTAGTAATCAATATATTAACCACACTAACGTTACATATATTTATTATTATTATAAGGGGTTAAAAGTGCAAAAAAAAATAGAATCGTATTTATAATTATAATTGGATGGGATGGTGGCAGAGTGGTTAGTTAGTTAGTTAGTTAGTGTTTTGTTGGACTCGTTACCTATGGGTCGGGAGGTCGATTCTTCTCAGGTGAGGGCTTGAGAATATTCCAATTTTCCGACTACATCATTACAGAGTCAATTTTAATGAGGTTATTGTGTGTGTGTGTGTGTGTTTGTGTTAATTTGTTTGTTTATTTCAGGATTAACTACAGTGATGTCAGATGTGGTGATGAAGGTCGAACTGGAGAAAAACAATTCATTCCCTGTGTTGCTGGTGGAGGTGGAGCAGTGTGGAGAAGGTGGAGGTAAGGTGGAGAAGTGTGTAAGTAAGGTGTAGGTAAGGTGGAGCAGTGTGGAGAAGGTGGAGAAGTGTGTAGGTAAGGTGGAGTAGTGTGGAGAAGTGTGTAGGTAAGGTGGAGGAGTGTGTAGTTAGGGTGGAGGTAAGGTGTTCCACCTTAGTTAGGGTGGGGGTAAGGTGGAACAGTGTGGAGAAGGTGGAAGTAGAGGAGTGTGGAGAAGGTGGAGCAGTGTGTAGGTAAGGTGGAACAGTGTGGAGAAGGTGGAAGTAGAGGAGTGTGGAGAAGGTGGAGCAGTGTGTAGTTAGGGTGGAGGTAAGGTGGAACAGTGTGGAGAAGGTGGAGGTAAGGTGTAACAGTGTGTAGTTAGGGTAGTGGTAAGGTGGAACAGTGTGGAGAAGGTGGAGGTAAGGTGTAACAGTGTGTAGTTAGGGTAGTGGTAAGGTGGAATAGTACAGTATGTGTGTTACTGAATACTGATATAGTGCCTATCCTATCCTATCACACAGGGCATTTCACCAGACTGTTTCACTCAACTAGACTTGAAAATATCACTAGCAAACGTATTCGCTCAACTAGTTTCCCATAGCACTGGCTCCTTCCTCACTTTTTCGATAAGGACAGTTTCAATATCCCTGTGGTCCACATAACTCGTGCCATAGTGAAATATTACTGGTTGATGTCGTCTGGAAAAGTTTGAAGAGTGTGTGTGTGGGCCAATGTTTGCTTAAAATTAAATTGCTTTGTACACAAATATCATATCAGCATCATATGACTTAAATAAATATATCGCATTACTATATATTCTCATTCATATATTTTCTTATAATATACAGTAAGTAATGGTATACATATCAATACTTATCAACTGCTTTCAATAGTTTTAATCAAGAGAAAAAGTATAGACATATTTTTGACTCCGGAGTAAGTTGGGTGAAATGCGCAACTCTTTGTAACATTTCATTAAACCTGGGGAGTGAGTTTGGTTCCACGAAATGACCCTGAGGTGAGGTTGGCCAAGTAGGTCCCACGAAACGACAAGTTGGGTGAAACAGTCCGATGAAATGCACCATGTGATATAGGGGCTTAAAGCCCCACATACACCCATAGATTTAACTGACCGTCCAACTGACGAAACCAGGTTTGACCGGTAACTACAGGCCAGTTTGAGTGTGTATGGGGATATTTTGAACTGTAGTCAGGACGGAAAGACAACCGGATGAACTGAAGCACATGTTGAAAATGTGGCGTTAGTTCCACACCAACCGTGGTGGTGTTGGAATAGAAGTGGTGCTGTGTCTGAGGAAATGTGTGTGTGCCGAGAGGATAGTGTGTTTGTGGGGAATTTATTGACATTTACAGGGAATATCCATTTATATGGAAAGTGAAAAACAGTGATTACTCAGACAGAAACAAGAAAGCAGCTGCCTATGGCCATTGTCACACTGTGCGACTCCGCCGCTGCCGCGCCGCCGCAGAATGGCGATAACACTTACAAACAAATGAGAGGTGTCACACCCTGCGGCGTCGCCGCACCGCATCGCACCTTGCAGCAGCATGTTGCGGCGAGGTGCGACGCCGCACCGCCGCATAGTGCTGCATATCATGGCAAAGCACACACAGTATTAAGTACGTGGTCACACTGGCCGACCACACCACACCGCCGCTCCTCTGGTAACACTCCTTTAAAATTACTAATTACCATATTTGACGTGCATTTATTTATTCAAAGCTTCCAAAACAAGCCAAGAAAATCTTATGTATGTTTTTGTTCCTTACTCTTATGTATAGTAATTTGTCATGTACTTATATTAATAGAAATTGTGCTTAATACCTGTGTGTGGCGTGCCGCACAATGTGACATGGTACACGATTTGCGGCTCCAACGCTACAGCGAGGCCGCAGAAGCGGAGCCGCATTAGTGTGACAACGGCCTATGATTTGCTGTTAAGTAACTTAAAAGAAAAAGATGAATCTCTTTCGCTTTTTTTGTCATATATGTGAGCACCCCAGCCTGGCTGAGAAACACAATGTTCAAATGTTGTGAAGGAAGAGATGTTGTTGTTATGGTGTTGGCTGTGTGTTAACTAAGGTTAGGACAGAAGGTACAACTGAATAGTGTGTGGGTACCATGGAGGTAGTATACAACCTCCTTGGTGGGTACACACAGTGGACTGCAGTCCCTCAGTTCAGTCGGACGGTCAGTTAAAACTATGCGTGTATGGGAGGCTTAATTAACTCTACACTTGAATACTTATTATTTGTGCTCGTAACTGTACACTTGAATACTTATTTGTGCTAGTAACTGTACACTGTTCCCCCTTTTGACAGAAGTTCACCTCACATTGGAGAACTGTGACCTGGAACGTAAGAGGATTCGACATTATACTTGGCCGTGTCAGGTTAGTACAGAAAAAATGTATTAAATGTCCATGTGATTATGTATGAAAATTGTTGGCTTCTGATTCCACCTGACCCTGACACGAAACACACACACAAACTCCTTCCATATAGATGTGTGTGTGTGTGTGTGTGTGTGTGTGTGTGTGTGTAATAATAATAATAATAATAATAATTAACGGTTTATTTACATGGCAGTCAGAGACTGAAAATTTACAGAGGGGAAGATTACATTAATATTAATTCTAGGATCTATAGGCTACAACTTGGAGACATACTAATCTAGGTATTTATTTTACGCACTAAAGTGGGAACAGCGCTCTGGCGATAGCGGTCAGTGCGAGGGGCTCTTAGCGGCACCAGTTTGTTTTGGTGTCGGTAGCGTGTGTGTGTGTGTGTGTGTGTGTGTGTGTGTGTAGAGAGAGAGAGAGAGAGAGAGAGAGAGAGAGAGAGAGAGAGAGAGAGAGAGAGAGAGAGAGAGAGAGAGAGAGAGAGAGAGAGAGAGAGAGAGAGAGAGAGAGAGAGAGAGAGAGAGAGAGAGAGTGAGACTGACTGACTGACTGACTGACTGACTGACTGACTGACTGACTGACTGTGTGTGTGTGTGTAGAGAGAGAGAGAGAGACTGTGTGTGTGTGTGTGTTTGTAGAGAGAGAGAGACTGTGTGTGTGGTTGTGTGTGTGTGTAGAGAGAGAGAGAGACTGTGTGTGTGTGTGTGTGTGTGTTTGTAGAGAGAGAGAGACTGTGTGTGTGTAGAGAGAGACTGTATGTGTGTGTGTGTGGAGAGAGAGAGAGAGACTGTGTGTGTGTGTGTGTTTGTTTCGTGGCAATGTTTGAAGGACTCATTTATCTCCAGTTTTCGGACTACATCACACACACACACACAGACACAGACACACACACACACACACACACACACACACACACACACACATACACACATACAT
>JAWQEG010008600.1:0-2500 GCA_033782935.1 Petrolisthes cinctipes
ATGCAACTGTACCTGTGTGTGTGTGTGTGTGTGTGTTGCTTCTGTTGTTGTTGTTGTTTTTCGTTCACTGATGGTCCAGAATATTTGTAAGTATAACTGAGGCGTCTGCGCAGTATATACAGATCTTTTCTCTCACTATATACACCTACATCATATTATTATTATTATTATTATTCGACTGATTATCATTTATACAGAAAATGATCACAGCTTGCCTCTCTCTCTCTCTCTCTCTCTCTCTCTCTCTCTCTCTCTCTCTCTCTCTCTCTCCTGCTTTGCTATCCTTATCTACGACTGGGAGTAATATTACTGGGGAGTAATATATTCTCCACCAGTAATCCTTAAATCAATCATGTCACCTCGAGTGGATGGTAAGGTCTGTTGTGATCTATGTAACTCTCTCTCTGAGAGAGGGAGTTAGTGCAATGCATTTGTAAATGGACAAGGGGTGAATGAGTCCTGGTGCTTATTTCGAGACTGCTTTATGGCACAACAATCAATGTTCGTGCCCTCTAAGCCAGTTGGATCCCCAATGTCCCAACCCAAATGGTTCACACGAGAAATAGCAGCTACAATTAGGAAAAGAAAGGCAGCCTACCGCCAGTTCAAAAGAACTGGTAATTTAGAGATACAAAGTGAATATTACCACCTACGTAGGAAGGTGAAATCACTTGTAGGCAGAGTCAAGCGTAACGAGGAACTCCGGATTGCAGCCTTGTGTAGGAGAATCCTCACAATTAGAAACAAGATAGGCCATTGCATGATGGGAACGGTGTCTTGCAAAACTCTGATGAAGAGATGGCAGACATTCTAAATTCCATTTCTCATCAGTGTTCACCCGAGAAGATGGGGGTAACATCCCTGAGCCAGGCACTACTCATGAGGGTGTTACCATAGAAAGAGTCCAATGCAGTGAAGCAGAAGTTAGAAACAGAATAGGCAAATTAAGTGTCAATAAATCTCCCGGTCCTGATGAATTTCTTCCTAGGGTCTTGCGAGAGGTATGTGACCAGGTAACCCCTCACCTGGCTGCTATCTTCAATATATCACTTGAAACAGGAGAGGTCCCATCTGACTGGAAGAAAGCAAATGTGACTCCCATATTTAAAAAGGGAGATCGCCATCTTCCTGGAAACTACCGACCAATCAGCCTTACATCTGTAGTAGGAAAGGTATTGGAGGGTATAGTTGCAGATAGAATAGTAGATCATCTTGAATCATATAATTTATTGTATGATTCACAGCATGGTTTTAGGCGTCGGCGTTCTTGTTTGACCAACTTGATTGAATTTTTCCACGGTATGCTTTCTGAGTACGACCAGTGCCGGGCAATAGACATCCTTTATCTGGACTTTCAGAAAGCCTTTGATAAAGTACCTCATCAGAGGTTGATGGCAAAAACCCGTGCACTGGGAATAAGGGGCATGCTTGCTAAATGGATTGAGAATTGGCTGACTGACCGGCACCAAAGAGTAGTAATCAATGAGGAAGCCTCAAGTTGGACATCAGTCACAAGTGGGGTTCCTCAAGGTTCAGTTCTAGGTCCACTACTCTTTATAATCTACATTAATGATATAGATGTGGGCATTGTCAGTCGAATTGCAAAATTTGCTGATGACACCAAGTTAGGGTGTAATGCTTCATCATATGAAAAGGTAGAACAACTACATAAAGACCTAGAGAAAGTAGGATAGTGGTCTGAACGATGGCAGATGCCATTCAATTTGGACAAGTGTAAAGTGATGCACATAGGTCCAGCCAATCAGAGAGCCAGTTACTCTTTGTTGGGAAGTGAAATTAGTAGTACTGACTTGGAGAAAGACTTAGGTGTACTGATCAGCAGTGACCTCAAATTCTCCAAGCAGTGCCTCGAAGTAGAGAAGAAAGCCCAGAGGCTTCTTGGTTACATAAAGAGGCAATTTAGATTTAGAAACAAAGAGATAGTCCTCACTCTGTACAATTCATTGGTTCGGCCACATCTGGAATATGCTGTGCAGTTCTGGTCGCCGACTCTCAAGAAAGACATTGCGAGGCTTGAGAGAGTCCAGGCTAGGGCCACCAAACTGATCCCATCAATTAAGCACATGGGCTACCAGAGAAGGCTGCAGGCACTAGGTCTCTTCTCATTAGAGACGAGACGCTTGAGAGGTCAACTAATTGAAGTTTTCAAAATCCTTCGTGGATATGAAAACATTGATTATCAGTGCCTGTTTAGCTTTAACACTAATGCAACTAGAAACCATGGATGGAAACTAGACTTGAAACGCTTCCGCCATAATACGTTAGGTAATTTCTTCACATATAAAATCTGCAATGTCTGGAATCAGCTACCAGCAGAGGTAGTTGATAGTTCCTCGATAGAGCAGTTCAAGAAACAGTTAGACAAAGTTCTGCCAAGCCTGTTAGAGTTAAAGTGATTGTTTCCTCCTTTCCTGTACAAAAATTTCCTAGTCCGGCCTTTTTTCCTCCGGGTTAGGTACATTTCCATTTCCATACCCGC
>JAWQEG010008600.1:7500-19923 GCA_033782935.1 Petrolisthes cinctipes
CATATCACAGTCATTCTTCCTTGCCTCATCACTCTATCAGGATTTTGTTTGGACAGATTCACCTGCGCCGTAGAAAAAGTTTGTTTACATAAGCTTGGAGTGTCGTCGTTCATCTTCACGTAACAGTCAACTTTTTGGGGTCTGGGGAGGAAATCATTTGAAATTTGTGTGTGTGTGTGTGTGTGTGCTGAGGAGAGGAGGGGTTGGGGGAGGGGTTGGGGGAGGGGGTGGGGATCCTTTGAAGTGATAGAGTGAAGTGTGTATGTGTGTGTGTGTGTGTGTGTGTGTGTGTGTGTGTGGAGATGATAGAAAGAATAGAATTGATGATAGTGGTGGAAATATATTCTTCCTACGTATATATATATATTGTGTTTATTTCTATTTTTTTCTTTACCTTCTTCTAAGTATTTATTATTATCATCTTAGATACACATTTCGCATATTTCTGTATATATAATTATAAAATATATAATTTTAAATATATTATTATGAATATATTATTATAGAAAATGCCAAGAAATTAAATCAAATGGGGGAGAAGGTACATTTTTCCCAAGCTAAAAGATAAGAATGAAGAGAGAGAGAGAGAGAGAGAGAGAGAGAGAGAGAGAGAGAGAGAGAGAGAGAGAGAGAGAGAGAGAGAGAGAGAGAACGAACCAACATTTTATAACACTGTGTATTTTATAACCTTTCCTCGATTCTCTTCGTCATGCCAGCCATCCCAAACATTACGTCACTATACAGTCACCATCAAAAGTCCTAACTAACTAACTAACTAACTTCATTAAAACGGGTGAATGAATGAAAGTGAGAACATTTGAGTATAATATTATAAACTTTATGAAAACAATATGACAGAGACCAATAATTATATATATATTTTAATTTTGTTTGTTTGTTTTTTTGCATCATTTTTCGAGGAGTCCATTTCATTCCAAGTTGTTGCAGGATTATTATTATTATTAATCATGGTTTATAGTTTGTTCAGTCACGAGTCAATAAAAGTAGCTTAAATATTATCCTGTCTCATCATAAGTATTCAGCAGCGCATCTTGTTGTTATTGAAGTTTAGAATCATCTGACATACCAGTGAACCAATTACAACACTCATCCTGTCTCAAAATGGTATCCCGATCTTGTTGTTGAAGTTTAGAATCATCAGACATACCAGCACTAGTTGTATATACCATAGAGTTATAAATTATACCTCTAATTTATACCTCTATAAATTATACTTTTATGTTATACCTCTATTATACTTCTATGTTATATACCCATTATGACGTTATGGGGGCCTGGCCAGAATACAGCATCCTCATTGGTCCTTGTTATCTATAAATTATACTTCTATGTTATATACCCATTATGACGTTGGGGAGGCCTGGCCAAAATACAACATCCTCATTGGTCCTTGTTGTATACGTGGGCTTGTCCTCTGTCTCGTCTTCTTATTGGTCGTAGCAAAGGTGACCTCGAGGGAAAATGACTGGCTTGCCAAGAATGTGTACTTTAGTGATATTTCTTTTTCCCGTGTTGTTTACTCTTTTTGTGTGTGTGTGTGTGTGTGTGTGTGTGTGTGTGGTTTTCCATCCTGTTTAGTACTGTAGAGTCATGCTTACAGAGACCACCAGCCAAGATCAACAACAGCAGAACCACCACCAACTACCATAGCATTTGGCATCAGGGTACACTCGTGATGCATAATTTCTGGCCAGAGTGTGAGGAGCAGAAAGTTTCGAATGGCCTGGTATTGCTCATTTCCCCTCTCAGTGCACATATAATAATTAGATGCCGAGTTCGAATGCAGGGTATGTGTGTGTGTGTGTGTGGTGCCTGCCGTTCGTGTCTGCTGGTCAGGGATTACGTATCACGAGTGTACAGTATATTTATTAGGTGTTTTATTATCATTCGAAAGGGGTTTGGGTGCATGTCTCGATCCATCTTCTTCTGTTTCCCAGCTTCTCACTCCCTTTCATTTTTTTTTTCAACTGTCCCTCCTCTGAGTCCTTTTTTTCTGTCTATATTCATTAATTTTATGCTTGCTGTTCCTCCTCTCTAACTAACACCCGGCCATTCTGGTTTTCAGGCCTTGGGCAATGTTCTTTAATAAGTAGGACTATAGGTATTTAATTAAAAGATGCACATATGTTATATGCTATAAATAAATAAACAAAATAGAAAAGCACTACAAAACTCTCTCTCTCTCTCTACATAAAAAACATTAACGAAACAACATGTAATATAATCGAGGAAACAATTTTAGGCTATACATTGCTTAATCAAAATACACTGTAGTTCTGTGAAAATACTATGGATAAATATATAAATATTACACCATTACAAATACTCTATTGGTATAAGAATAAACAAACTGGCTTTATAAATATACTAAAAGAAAAATATATTTTAGGCTAGTTACTTACGGCGATGACTGAGCAATGTTGCCAAATATGGAAAATTTGTCGTAGACATAGGGAATTTGAGGTACCAATGGGGAAATAATATAAGGATTGTTTAAGAGTAAATGGGAAAATTTCTACAAGACGAAATATCAAGAAGAGAGTAAATACATGATTATAAATTTTTTTTTATAGAATTTTTTTTTTTAATTTTTTTTAATGTTTTTTATAAAAATTAAAAAAAAAAAAAAAAATTTGTAAAAAAAAAATTATTTTTTTATTTTTTTTTTATAATTTTTTTTTATAATTTTTTTTATATATATATTTTTTTTATAAAAAAAAAATTAAAATTTTTTTTTATAATTTTTTTTTATAAAAACAATTTTTTATAAAAAAAAAAAAAATTATAATTTTTTTTTTTATATATATATTTTTTTTTTATATATATTTTTTTTTTTATAAAGTTCGAACAACTGTGCGTCTCCCTACAACACACATTTGTTCGAATCATCAAAGCTTGGCTAGTTGCGATTCATCGTGCCAAGGGATCAGCAGGACACAATTTCTGACCGAGAGTGTACCTACTGGGGTTTTGGGGTAAAATCTAGTGAGTATTCCTGTATGATCCCATCTGGCAACACTGGTACCAGGTTTGTTTACATTGGTTGGTGTGAAGGTGAGAGTAGTACCTGGAAAGTTTATTTTTATGGAATTATCTTTTTATAATCCCCACCACCAGAGTCCGTCTTCTTCCACAATGCAGCGTTATGTAAGGTAATGTAATGGGGATTGTTATGTAAGCTTTAAAATAACGTAATGGAGTTGTTATATAAGCTTTAAAATAACGTAATGTAATGAATGTTATTTTATTGTTATGTAACCTTTAAAATAACGTAATGTAATGAGGAATATTATGTTATTGTTATGTAACCTTTAAAATAACGTAATGTAATGAGGAATGTTATGTTATTGTTATTTAAGCTTTAAAATAACGTGATGTAATGGGGATTATGTTATTGTTATGTAAGCTTTAAAATAATGTAATGTAATGAGTAGGGTTATGTTATTGTTATGTAAGCTTTAAAATAATGTAATGTAATAAGGAGTTTTATCTTATTGTTATTAAATATTGTGGTAAATATTGAAAGAATTACCGTTATTGCGTACGGTTTTTCTACCTTCATTACCCACTTATTTACACCATTCTAAGACTATTTTCTTCTATGGCATTTTCTCCGCAAGATAGGTCATATTCAAATGACCTAAATTTTGAAATTAGCCTAACCTAACCTAACCTAGACCATAGCAGAATACCGGGACCTAACCTGGGCAAACTATTTGGATATAAACAGCGTAAACTATCATAAAGTGACTGGGGCAAACTACCGGGACCTAGCCGAATGTGGCAACAATGTTATAGAAAGTAGTTAAGTTACTGTTTTCCGATAGCACTTTTTAGGAGAGCTTTTGGGGTTAATTAAGGGGGTGCAGGAATAGGGGGACAGGCTTGGGGGGGTTTAGGTGGGTTTGGTGGGTGCGGGAGTAGGGGGACAGGCTTGGAGGGGGGGGTTAGGGGGGTGCAGGAATAGGGGACAGGCTTTCTACCCCCCCCAAGCCTGTCCCCCTATTCCTGCACCCCCCAAACCCCCCCCCAAGCCTGTCCCCCTATTCCTGCACCCCCCAAACCCCCCCAAGCCTGTCCCCTACTCACTAACATCCAATTTTCTGACTACATCACGGAGGTCCTTAATTTGTTTTGTTAGTCATAGTTAAGGGGGTGCGGGAGTATGGGACAGGCTTGGGGGGGGGACTGGACTGGGGGGGTGCAGGAATAGGGGGACAGGCTTTGGGTGGGTAGAAAGCCTGTCCCCTACTCCCGCACCCCCCAAACCCACCTAAACCCCCCCAAGCCTGTCCCTCTATTCCCGCACCCCCTTACGAAAAGCCACAGAAAAGGAAGTTATGTACCATTTTCCTTCATATTTT
This sequence comes from Petrolisthes cinctipes, assembly GCA_033782935.1. Taxonomy (NCBI): domain Eukaryota; kingdom Metazoa; phylum Arthropoda; class Malacostraca; order Decapoda; family Porcellanidae; genus Petrolisthes; species Petrolisthes cinctipes. The sequence goes on from JAWQEG010008600.1 coordinate 11,886, forward strand.
TTTGGTGTTGATTGTTTTTGCTGTATGAGGTCAATACATAAGTTAGGGCGACGGTGCATTTTGACCATGTTCGGACAGGGGGTCGATTAAATACATACCGTACATATACAGTCCCTTACTGTCATTAAGGTGGAGAGAGATGGATATTATCATTAATTAATGGAGGGAAAAATTATCCTTGACAGAGACATACAGAGAGGGAAACAGACAAAACAGTTGGCTAATAGAATGCTCAGAGCGAATTGAAGAAATCACCCGAACACAGTCGTATTATTTTTCACTAATGACCTATTTTGTTTACAGATTTTTCCCTGGATCAAGTTGTTGGTGTTGTCCCTGTCCATGTGAACCCAGCGGCCCACAAAGGAACCACAATGTTCTACCAGTGTAAGGGAGTAATTTACTTTGGGTGAATTGGAGTGCTGCTGATTCCTTCAAACAATGTCATGAAAAAGATCATTAGCTATACAAATGAGGGATCTGTTTTGTTGGTTGCATTGTTTGGAGGAGTCAGTATATAGCCCTCCATTTCACTCAGAGCAAATTATTCCCTTATTTACGGTAATCAAGACTGGTGAAGACTGAAGAGGAACGGTCACCTTAGGATAATGTGAAGGGACTAGCACACTCTACCGTACTCAGCAAACAAGTGCACAGTTGGGTACCTCAGTATTCCAGTCCATTACCCAAGGAGGATGGCGGTCAGTAGATCCTTGGCTTCCATACCAACTGGACACAACTTAAGGTGAACAAAAATGTCAGCATTAATTAAGGGGAGAACCTCTTTTTGGTAGATTGGAGGGCTACTGACTCCTTCAATCTATTCCCATAAAACAAAATTTCACCTGAATGTTACTGATAGGAGATCTGATTCATGACATAGTTTGGAGGATTCAGTATCCCTCCAATTTACCAAAATAACGTTCTCCCCTAAACTGGTTTTCTGAACTTTATGTCGGAATATAATTAATCCAAAAGTATTAATTCTAATTGTTGTTTGTTAGTGAATGTTTTTTTTAGCTTAATAATACATTGTATGGAAAGGTTCTCACTGAGAGACTGATTGAAGTAACAGGGAATAAAGTAATTGAGGAGCAGGGGGTGTTCAGAAAGGGGAGAGGATGTGTGAACCAGATCTTTGCAATAAAATAAACAGTGGAGAAATATATTGGAAAGAGTTGGAAGCTGTATGCTGCCTTTATGGACCTGGAGAAGGCATATGATAGGGGAGGATTATGAAGGGTAGAAGTGTGAGCATGGAAGTGAAAAAGGGACTACAAAATAGTATAATCCTGCCAACACTGACATATGCATCAGAGACATGGACATGGAGTAGGGCTCATCAGTCTAGAATAGGTGCTGTGGAAATGAATTACTTGAGAGGAGCATGTAGACTTACTAAGTGGGATGGAGAAAGTAATGAGAGTGTGTATGGTATGAGAGATTTGGTATGAGTGGGAAGGCAACTGGTATTAAGTTTGGGGTGGTTGAGAGAGTGAAGCGTAATACATTGAGGTGGTTTGGACATGTAGAGAGAATGCAAGACATGGAGTTTGCAAATAAGGTGTGTGGAAGTGAAGTTGTGGGACCTGGTGTGAGAAGCAGACCACCAGTCAGATGGCAGAACAGAGTGGAAGAATATGTAAGGGAAAGAAACATGAGGTCAGAGTAGGGCTTGACCAAGTAAGGAAGGAATGTTAGAACAGGGAAAACTGGAGACTCTTCTGTCGTGGCAACATCCTTCGGGGGAGTTCCTGGAGGAAACGAGGCGTCAGAGCTATAGATAGATAAATAGAACTAACATGATTACTGATCCCCCAAATTACTCCCTGTGTCTCCCAAATTTAATCCACATTCAAACAGTTCTCTGGCAAACAGTTCTCTGGCAAACACCTGAGAGGCTTACTTCTACTATATATGTACCGTATGTTTGTATCTACTTTCTCTCCCTCCTTCCCTTGCTTACTGGTACTGTCCTTCCTCTCTATCTCCTCTCTTCCACTGTCCCTCCTTTCCATCTACAGGTATTTCCTCTATGCTTGCTGTCCCTTCTCTCTGTCTCCTCTTTTCAACTGTTCTTTCGTTCTATTTGTTGTCCCTTCTCTCAGTCTCCTCCCTTGTGCTACAGGGTCATCGAGGCTTAGTTCAGTATTCTTTCTTCTTTAGTTTTCAGTTTTGATTATTAGTAATAAAAAAATTTGTGTAACATTAGGCTCTTCTACATATTCATTACTTTGGTACTGGTACTTATTTAGTTTGTAGGTTTCTGTGATACTTAAAGGGTTTGGGCACCCCTTTGGACCCCTCATTTTCTTTTATGCTTACTGTTCCTTCTTTCCACTATGCTTCCTTTTCTAATATTTCTTTTGTGCGTGTTATCCCTCCTCTGTCTCCTTCTCCCTTGTGGTGCTTCCTTTTCTTTTGGTGATATTGAGATTTCAGTCATTGTTGTTAATCTTTATGCAGTCATCACTCTTTCAATATCACCAAATTTTTCCCCAGTTATCTACTGTATAGAGGCTGTATTATATATGATTAAAGTTACTTATTGTATTTTGCAGTTGGTGTCAGCAAACCAAAAGTTGTACCTAGAGGATGACACACACACACAGCTCTGGACTCAATTACTATATAACAGGTATGTTTTGTTTTCTGGGCTGAAAGGCCACTTACTCACCTGCGAGATAAAATGAGTGAGGTCCAGTTTTGTTTGAGATGCTGAGACACACTGCAGTTGAAGGAGCATAAGTTGTTGTCGTGGTAAGTGGGAGAGATGGATGAAGGTAGAGTGGAACACTGTCTCCATCCGTCTTTCCCACTTACTATGACTTGTGCTCCTTCAATAGCAATGTTTCCAGGCAACTCAAACCAAATTGGACATGATTTTGAACCACTTTCATTGTTGTGGGGGGAGGGATTATTTGAGATGAGGTAATTGGGGTAGATAGTAATTATTAATATAGTTAAATTATCTAAGTGTTCTTCATTGTTACATAATATTTCTTATTCTTGCTTACTAATGTTCTAGTATAGTAATCTTGGAAAAAACATATAGCATTTATAAACTTGCTTTTGCAATCAGGTTTCACATAAAAATCCAGTACAGTACAATCTTTATTTTTTACTTCAAAAAGTTCTCCAGAGTATATCAATGTATCTTAAAAAATGCAACCATCTCCAAATCTCATGGTTCACTCTGTGGTAAAAGGAGACAGCGAGCAAAAGCACCTGCGGCGCAGCCGTGGTGGCGAAGCCAGTGCTTGTTCAGATTAAAAAAAAAAAGTTTCTGGCATATCAAAGTAGTGACATGCTACTTCAATACAAATGGATGGCTAACCCTCCTATTCCCCCAGGACACCCAAAGGAGTAACAAGGGGGCACTTAAGGCTCCTTTAGGAACTGCCAGGGTAATACATCCCCCCTAAGATTGCCATCAGGGAGGAAGGGGTCCTCCCAAGGAAAGGAGTGAACTCTACACACCAGTGCTGTCTGCAATGAAGGCTGGACCACCAACCCTCCACAGAAGATGGTGTACACGGGTGTGTCCAGACCACTGCACCTTGTGGCTCAGTCCTCCACTACCTGAAACACAACAATTATTAACACTAAGTCTGTACGATATTTCCAAGTGTAAAAAATTCTTGCCAAGATTTCAACACTTACAACATGTCACATATTAATATTACACTGTACTTAAGGTGGAAGAGAGTCTTCAGTGGCAATTACTTGAAGTGCATTCTTTTTCTTTTAGCCTTTGCAAATTAACTAAAAAAAATTACAGATACATAACCTCTTCAATTCAAACTTAATATGCACGATACAACCAAAACCTTGCTTTACAAGATTCTTATAACTTAATTTTTGCCATTTCCCATTCCAAATCTATATAAAAGTCATTTGAATTAATAAACTCTTTACTTTCAGAGGATTAATTCTATATTACTCGGACATTACTTCTGTACATCTTTCTTACTCTAATCAATCTCATTAAAGTTAACAGAATGAATCAACTGATTATTCCTTACTGAACAGGATTACACTCAACATACCTTTGTAATTATGAGGTAGTACATTTGAAGACTGCAGACACGATCTTATTGCAAATCCATTAGTCAGAGATGAAAGTGTATGCTGGCTGGCTGCCTCAACTCCTCCTTCAGCTTGTTTATGTAGCCTATGTAGTATCACAATATACCACTTGTAAACACTTAAGTATCTGTAACAACAAAAACACATTATTAGTTCCCTGTTCACCAGTGGCTATTTCTGGCTTTATAGATTTTCTTTCAACAATCCTTTACATGACACTCATAACCTTTTTCATCTTCAAGCAAAACTTGTTACATCTTGGTCTCTTCCATTGCAAATGAAACTGCCAGTAGAAGCATATTTTTCCACTTGATGCAAATGTATTGTGAATTTGGAGCAACTGATTCCTCCAAACTATGCCAAGTAACAGACCACTAATATTTGTTGATCTGGTCCTGTTGTTGTTGACATATACTAACAGGCCACTATTATTTGTTGATTTGGTCCTGTTTCCTGGCATACTTTGGAGGAATCGAGGAGCTTCAATGTACCAAAAGTATACTATCCATTTAAAGCCACAAGTCGTGATGCTACCATTCTGTCAACAAGATTGATAAACATTCAGTACATTTCATTTCATATCTATTCCTACCTCAATGATCCTGTAGCAAATTCAATTAAAAATGATTGGCCTTGGGCTAGGATAAATTTTTTTTTTACACTGGTACAGTACTCCCTCGTTTTCCACCATTATGGGTGTGTATTATACCATTGTTATGAGTACATATACAGTAAACCTCATTATCCACAGGGGTCTGTAATGTACAAAAGGCTTACTGAACAAATTCCTTAACAATAGTGTAACACATCCATAACACCAGTGGAAAATAAGGGATTAGTGTTGTTTGACTTGACTCCAGAAATATATTGGACCCACACACACACTATGGTGATTGAATGATATCACACAGTGGAGATCTCTACTACCTACTGTACCATCTTCAAAACAACAACAACAACAACACAATGTCATCTTTGAGAAATAACTACTTGTTCAATTTTATATCCTATTATTTTTGTTTTACTTTATATTACTTATCTTATTACAATTAAATATTTAATTCCCAATTTCTATATTCTTGTTCTATTCTTTATCCTTTTATTTCTGATTAACATTTATTATTGAGAGCAATTTATTATCACTTTACTGAAAAATATTCTATTCAACATACCTGTATATAGTAAATTTGAAGACTGTAGACACCATTTCATTACAACTCCAGAGTGGAATTGCTGCTTCACTCCCTCAGTGTGTGTACATTTTCACCTTGCTCCTGTAAAAATAACCATTTTATCAATATCTCCTTCAGTTTGTACCATTAATAAAAAAATTCTCGGCACCCTGGAGTCTGATAAGTTGTGAAACCTTCATCTCTGGTTCAGTGGGTAGTGTATCATTTCCTGTTAATCATAGTCAGTGTTTCATAATGTCTCTGATTGAAATGGTGCTGATAATGTTTTTTTTTTTATCGATGTTACAACTGCCCACATGCTTAGTTCTTGTTAAGGAAACTCAAAACTGGAACATATACCAATACAAGGGATAGATTGATTATTAAAGAAGACTACCCTTGTCTTAGAAGAGCATGTAAGTATGATGAGGGAAAAGGTGCTAGAGAGGTGGGACAACAACCATAGAAATAGAAGGAAAGAAGGGACAGTAGAATTGATGGACAGTGGCTGGGGCTGAGCATATCATCCCTAGCGGCCAATTCAAGGGAATAACTTTAGTTTTGAATGTACAGCCACAATCATATAACCACCGACACTTTCCTTCCATCGTGCAAATAAATCGGTATCCAATCTAAATATAATCATACAAAACCTTATGTCAACTCAACCTCCTCAATTATTACTATGAGGTGCTGCAAAATCATGTACATATGTGTTGTTTTTTATTACCAAGATATTTATTCTGATGGGAAAAAGTGTCAGTGGATATTTGATTGTGGCTGTACTCTATCTCCGAAACAATGGGTACACTGGGGACCAAAAGTTGTGTCCTGATGAGAGGCACAACTTTCGAGTGATTCAAGAGGAGTAGGATGGAAGGGATTCATATTGTGTGTTTAATCAGGACACAGTTATTGACCTTCTGTGTACAGCCACAATCAAATATCCACCGACACTTTCCTTCCATCGTTGTAAATATCTTGTTAATAAAGAACAACATATGTATGACTTTGCAGCACCTCATAGTAATCATTGAGAGGGTTGAGTTGACATATGGTTCTGTTTGATTATATTTTGATATGATACCGATTATTTGCACGATGGAAGGAAAGTGTTGGTGGTTATTTGATTGTGGCTGTACCAACGATCACATTTATCAACATACAATACCTGTATATATTGCAGGGCAGGGATGCAAACACGGTTGGTTCTTATGGAGTCCAGAAAGTACGAAGTTCACACATGAAAAACCAGCCAGTCACTTCCACATTAAAACATTAGGTAGGAGACACTTCCTGCAATAAAGAACTGTTTGAGATAATGAAAGAATTAAACAGTTTGCCTCAAAGACTAATTAATATAAAGTGATGAACTGCATGGAGGGCTTGCCAGATTTCCCTATAAGCCTAAAAGGATAACGAAAATTTCTATGGTAACAAAATCCGAAAGTTGTGAAAGTACTTAAATTACATAACAGTCATATTGAAGGTGGGATGGGATGGCCACGTGGGATATTCACATGAAAATGAGTCCCCCATCCACTAACCATTACGCTGGAAAATTACTTCTAATCTATTTCAACACATTTTCTGCCAAAAAGTGCCGTTTGTATTGCATATAATTACCCCTGACAACGCCGCTAATTATAAATAACACGTCCTCAATACACAGGACATAATATCAGAGGCCACGGAAGGACCATAAGAAAGAGGAAGGGAACACCAACACTGAACACAGGACCATAGAAAGGGAAGGGGAACACCAACCACTGAACACAGGACCATAGAAAGAGGAAAGGGAACACCAACACTGAACACAGGACCATAGAATATAGTAAGTCAGTGAAATACTCTCAGAAATAGTTTGATGACCAATTTTCAAAGACAATAAAGACTCCGGAGAACTAAAAAAAAAAACATTAAAATAGGTAATAATGAAACCTACTATATATAGACAACTTTAGTGAAATATATTTATTATGAATATTTTTTTTTATATATTTTACTGTCAAAATCTGCAACACTGAAGGAGAGCCCACTGTTAATTAAGGGGGTGCAGGAGTAGGAGACAGGCTTGGGGGGGGGGGGGTGTGGGAATAGGGGGACAGGCTTGGGTGGATAGAAAGCCTGTCCCCCTATCCCCTAGTGAACAGGGACATACAGCCGGGTACCTATATACTTACTGCTTGGTGAACAGGAACATAGGGGAGACATCAGGACACCATTCACTACCTATAACACAAGATGTAAACTGACTGGTACTGGTAGAGTGGTAGTGGTAGCAGCAGCTCTCCTCTTCAGTCTTCCCTCGTCAATACCCTCGCCTCGTTGTGGTCGTTGTACGGTTGTTGTAGTTCCCAATACTGTATAAAAAAAACAAAACAAGGATTCTAGTACTGGGAGAAGGATAGACCACTCTTATGGAGTTTTTGGTCGTGGCGGGTACAGCAGAGCCACCTAACGGGGAAGGGGAATCACTAACAATTGGCGCCTGTACTGTACTGTAAAAATTAATCAGGATTCTGGGAAGCAGACGGGAGCTGGAGTGTGATTCTGTTGTCCGCTAGAGGCGCCACCGTCCCAGCCAGCCAGCCACAGCCACACTACCAAATAACATTAAGTGGTCTATCCTTCTCCCAGTACAAGAATCCTTGATAAAAGTAAAGTTCACTCCTAAGTTAAGATTTTGTTCGTAAGCGTTCATTCAAGGCAAGGAATAGAAATCGGCACTGTTTTGAAATCATATAATAGAGATTTTAGACTCGTACTTCAATAGG
>JAWQEG010008601.1:0-25000 GCA_033782935.1 Petrolisthes cinctipes
AGACATGTATTGTGGAGATCACACACACCGTTTTCTTCCTTCCTCTATCCTTTCCTCCCTACCTACCTACCTTCTTCCTCTCTCCCTACCTCCTTCCTCTCTCCCTACCTCCTTCCTCTCTCCCTTCCTCTCTCCCTACATCCTTCCTCTCACCCTTCCTCTCTCCCTACCTCCTTCCTCTCTCCCTCCCTCTCTCCATACCTCCTTCCTTTCCTCCCACCCTCTCTCCTTTCCTCCCTACCTACCTTCTTCCTCTCTCCCTACCTCCTTCCTCTCTCCCTTCCTCTCTCCCTACCTCCTTCCTCTCTCCCTCCCTCTCTCCATACCTCCTTCCTTTCCTCCCACCCTCTCTCCTTTCCTCCCTACGTACCTTCTTCCTCTCTCCCTACCTCCTTCCTCTCTCCCTACCTCCTTCCTCTCTCCCTCCCTCTCTCCATACCTCCTTCCTTTCCTCCCACCCTCTCTCCTTTCCTCCCTATCTACCTCCTACCTCTCTCCCTACCTCCTTCCTCTCTCCCTCCCTCTCTCCATACCTCCTTCCTTTCCTCCCACCCTCTCTCCTTTCCTCCCTATCTACCTCCTTCCTCTCTCCCTACCTCCTACCTCTCTCCCTACCTTCTTCCTTCCCACCCACCCTCCCTCCCTCCAACACTTCGTTTTTGCTAGACATGTAGACTGTACTCAACTATGTACACGCACCAACAAACAAAAAACATTCTGGCAACAGGTGACAGAAGAGAATAATAAAAAAAAAAGTTATGAAACCATGCGAGATCATTATATGGCGTAAATACCCATTAAAAGTGTTGACAACTTTTCCACATTTCTATGAATAGACATCAAACGATATAATTTTGTAAGAAATTGGCAACCACTGGAAACTTTGTGAATGGTGAGACCAGGTTTCATTGCAATTGGATTTACCGTTTTATAGTTATGTGACAAACGCCCACTCACAAATACAGTTTTCTTATGATAAATACTTGAAATAATAAGTACGATTTAATAAAAAAAAAAAAAAAACTCCCCTCTTTTACGGTTAAACACCAGATGAAAATGTATGTCACTACACATAAAATAATAATTATATACAAATATATCACAGAATAATTCCCTTCGTTCTATTTTAGTCTTTAAAAGGAAAATGCACTTTGGTCACACAGTAGGATCCCTTTTCTTCCAAATTATGCAAAGTATCACACGCCATCAACAAAATTAAGTAGCCTATTCTTGGCATAGTTTATTAGTTTGGAGGGGTCAATTATATCCAGATTTTTCGAACACTAAATCCTACCCTTAATTAACCTGATATAATTCAAACTAAATTTTATAAGATATTCTTTATAATTTGTGTATTAGTAAGGACAAGGACTTTATAAGTAAATTTAGTACAGAGTGCATATAAGCTTTGACTGTACACTTAGAGAACACTGTAAAGCACACTCCAATTACACTACACCTTGACTATGTACAATATAATACCTTTATATTCACCACACCTACACTGCCCTTGCAACTCGGCTGTTCCCCCAAGTAATTATATAAAACAAAAAGTATTAATAGAGTTGAATCATGGCCCCCACCCAACGTCATAAACTAGCACGAGTGGCAAATTGAAGTGTTATTCCTTCAGCCATATATTTCCCAGCGAGAGAGAGAGAGCAAGTTAAAGTCGCGGACAATAGTTCAACTTTATGACCAGTTCATAAAATGCTGCTCCATGGAACTAGACTACTGGTGGAAACATTTACCATTTTCCTATCTGTTAAGGGGCCAAATGTGGATCTCCCGAGACTTGTATAGTAAGTTCCAATTTCCTCCAAACAGTGCCACGAGATTGTTTCCCTCGGTATAGAAGCCGTTTTGTTGTGCAGTTAGGAGGAGTCCGTAGCCCCCGACTCCCCAAACAAAATCACGACCCACTTAAAGGGACACTTACGTTACAGGCAAAAGATACAACACAGAGGAAATTACTCCAACGGCAAAGTGTTATTCTTTTTACTTGAATTTAGGCATTTTACGTCCACTTTATAAGAGAAAATTATATTACTAGGGAATTATAGGCTAATCATTCATGCAAACTGTGAAATTAAATATACTCTCTCATCGTTATTTTCTGTTCTGGCATCAGTGTGTAGGACTCATTCAGTAACAGGAATTTCGGGTTAAGTCACGTGCCCCTTCAATAAATATGCAAATTGTGTAATACTTTCCATTTTATATGCGCTATATTTTTACTACAGAAATGAATGCTTTAGTCAAAATGAACAAACTGGAAATTCACTAAAAAAAAAAAAAAAATGTCTAAGTTCAACATATACATATTATCCACCGTCTACAACTGTTTTTTTGCAATTGAAGATAATTAACCAGGTGTGCAAATGTTTACTGCAGTTTGTCTTGGTCTGCATTTCACTTACCCAAAAAGTTGAGGAACGAGATGAGGGAGTTTGTGTATTATCCCCAGGGAAAAATTACGTTGCATTTTAATTGTGCCACCCTCACCCTAAAAATTATAAGATTAATTTTCGACGTCTTGGTAATAAATGTGTGTGTGTGTGTGTGTGTGTGTGTGTGTGTGTGTTGAACTTTGTGTGTGTGTGTGTGTGTGTGTGTGTGTGTGTGTGTGTGTTGAACTTTGTGTGTGTGTGTGTTGAACTTTGTGTGTGTGTGTGTGTGTTGAACTTTGTGTGTGTGTGTGTGGTAAACTTTGAGTGTATCTTTGTGAGTGTGTGGACATAAGCATAATAATCGTGCGTGAGTGTGCGAAAGCATGTGTCTGGGTAATGTATACAACACAATTATCTGCATGTATGTGTATGTGCACGAGGCTGTGTGAAATCACCTAAGTGTGTATGTGTTCGTGTGTGTACGTATAAGTATGTGTGTAGGTGTGTAGGTGTGTGTGTAGGTGTGTAGGTGTGTGTGTAGGTGTGTAGGTGTGTGTGTAGGTGTGTAGGTGTGTGTGTAGGTGTGTAGGTGTGTGTGTGTGTAGGTATGTGTGTGTGTGTTTAAGTGTGTGTGTGTGTATAAACGCATTCATGTCCGCTCAACATTGCCGCTAAGTGCCATGAAATTAGTTTGCATGATTTGCTAAAAGTTTATAAAATCACGTGGAGTAATTTCATGGCCTTTAGCAGTGACCTCCACTGGTGCTGGACGCTGGGAGGCAAAATAAAGACTGTGGGGAAAATAGTGTGTGGAAAAAAATGTACATCAGCAAAATTCAAATGATGGAAATTTCGGGAAATTGTATTACTTTAGCATGTGTGCTTGTATGTACAGTGTGTGTTTGTGTATGTGTCCTAATTAATCTGTACCTTGGTAAAACATTTTTGTACTACATAATAAATATTTACTAGTAATGAAAAAAAAAAAAATTGTCACCTGTTATGGGATAAACTCAATGAGGAGAAATTCTTTTGTTGGTGAATTGAAAGGTTTCCGATTCTTCATAACTATAATAAAAAACAGATGCCCTCAATAGTATACAGTACAGTAAAGCCAGAGCTAGACGGCCATTTTGTGGAACATACAGAATTGCCAACGTTTTATAGCCTTTGGATGACTTTTACAGTACAGTAAAGGCAGAGCTAGACGGCCATTCTGTGGTACATACAGAATTGCCAATGTTTTATAGCCACTTTTGCACGACTTTGACAATAATACCAAACCTTCCTAGACCATTTTATCTGGTAATTGCAGTGTTTCCAACATTTTATAGCCACTTTTGGATGACTTTACAGTACTACCGAAGGTTCTTGCCCATTTTATCTGGTATATACTATATTACCAATGTTTTATAGCAAAATTCTGGTGGTTTTTAAAGTGTTGTCAAGGACTTTGGCTGATAATTCGGACATTTAAATCGGCGGAGCTAGACAGCCATATTGTTGTACATACAGTATAGCCAATATTTTATAATCGTTTATGGACGGATTTGACAATACTAACAAGGTTTTCTAGCCCATTAAATCTGATCATTGCTCTGATTCCAACATTTCATAGCCACGTTTGTACGATTTTGACAAAACTAATGAAGGTTCTTGGCCCATTTTATTTGGCAATTGCAGTGTTGCCAACGTTTTATAGCCATTAGTAAACGACTTTTACAGTACAGTATAGCCAGAGTTAGATGGTTATTTTATTGTACATACAGTATTCCCATTGTTTTATAACCACTTTTGGACAGATTTCACAATACAACCAAGGGTTGCTAGCCCATTTAATCTGATAATTGCAGTGTTTCGACCATTTTATAGCCACGTTTGCACGATTTCGCCAGTACTAACGAAGGTTACTAGCCCATATAATTTAGTAAATGCAGTGTTGCAAACGTTTTATATCCACTTTTGGATGACTTTTACAGTACAGTAAAGGCAGAGCTAGACGGCCATTCTGTGGTACATACAGAATTGCCAACGTTTTATAGCCACTTTTGCACGACTTTGACATTAATACCAAACCTTCCTAGACCATTTTATCTGGTAATTGCAGTGTTTCCAACATTTTATAGCCACTTTTGGACGACTTTACAGTACTACCGAAGGTTCTTGCCCATTTTATCTGGTATATACTATATTACCAATGTTTTATAGCAAAATTCTGGTATTTTTTAGAGTGTTTTCAAGGACTTTGGCTGATAATTCGGGCATTTAAATCGGCGGAGCTAGACAGCCATATTGTTGTACATACAGTATAGCCAATATTTTATAATCGTTTATGGACGGATTTGACAATACTAACAAGGTTTTCTAGCCCATTAAATCTGATCATTGCTCTGATTCCAACATTTCATAGCCACGTTTGTACGATTTTGACAAAACTAATGAAGGTTCTTGGCCCATTTTATTTGGTAATTGCAGTGTTGCCAACGTTTTATAGCCATTAGTAAACGACTTTTACAGTACAGTATAGCCAGAGCTAGACGTCTATTTTATTGTACATACAGTATTCCCATTGTCTTGTAACCACTTTTGGACAGATTTCACAATACAACCAAGGGTTCCTAGCCTATTAAATCTGGTAATTGCAGTGTTTCCAACGTTTTAGAGCCACGTTTGCACGATTTCGACAATGCTAACAAAGGTTACTAGCCCATTTAATTTGGTAAATGCAGTGATGCAAACGTTTAATAGCCACTATTGGACTACTTTTACAGTACAGTAAAGGCAGAGCTTGACGGCCACATTGTGGTACATACAGAATTGCAAACGTTTTATAGCCAGCTTCGCACGATCTTGACAATACTACCAAATCTTCCTAGCCCATTTTATTTGTTAAGTGCAGTGCTGCCAACGCTTTATAACCACTTTTGGAAGACTTTACAGTACTACAGTTTCCTAGCCCATTTTATCTATTATATGTACTGTTGCCAACGTTTTATAGCAAAATTATGATGCTTTTTACAGTGTTGTCAAGGGCTTTGGCTGACAATTTGAACATTTAAGTTGGCTGAGCTAGACTGCCATATTGTTGTACATACAGTATAGCCAATGTTTTATAACCTCTTTTAGACAGACATGACATACATCCCCACCCCCTGGCTGGTGATGTGTATACTGCATTAAACATTTCATTCAAGTATAAAAGGAACGACATGCATAATTGGTATACATATATTGCAGTGAAGTAAGGACTCTTGAGGGGGTAATATATATTGCTGGCAGGTCTGGAGACTAATGTTCACTCCTCCAAAGTGTTTCACAAAGCCGACGGACCGACTAAAGTGATGTGGTGTTTCTTTCTTGGCATAATTTCTAAGAGTTTGGAGCGACCAATAACACGTTACCAACCCCGCCTTTTGGAAAACTTGTATAAATGAATACATCTACGAAAGACCATATATTATGAGAAAACAGCGTTACAAATGTAAGTGATTTTTATGATGCTTGCTTTAGTTGTTTTTGTTTTTTTATGTTCCGACACTGGACATAGGCTTCATCAAGCCCGTTACCTTGGCCCAGGTCAACTACTACTCACACACACACACACACACGTCACGACTCCCGAGCTGGTACCCAGCCACAGAGGGAGGGAAGTGAGGATAATTCCCAAATACTAATGAAAGCCGTTATGGTACCAGCGATGGTGTTTTACGACGTTCGGTGGCCTTATAGTTAGTGTCTGAAGCTCGATTTGGAAGAGTAAATATTCTCAGCCCCTCACCTGAGAGTATTCGATTTCCCAACCTATAGGTTACGAGTCCAAATTTTTCTTTTTCATCTGTAGTTTTAGAATTCAAATAACATAACTCAAGGAAACTAGACTGTCCTGTAAAGCAAGGAAAACCACTACCGTACATACAGCGTCTATCTGCCTGCCTGCCTGCCTTCCAACCCGCCTGCCTACCAGGAATGGAGCCTATCAGTTATTGTACTGTTGTGATGGTGGTGGTAGATGTGGAGGAAGAGATGGTAGTAGTGTTGGTAGAGAAGGTGAAATGCTAGTTGTGTAGACTGTGAGGGAGAGAGAATGTCTGATAGTGGTGGTGAAAGATGGAGTGTAGGTGATGAAAATTGTGTGAAGCAGAGGTGGTGGTAATGATAGTAGTGGTGGAGGAGGAGGGGATGCTGGTGGTGGAGATGGTACGTGAGGGTAGAGTGGTGGAGGGAGATTGGCTGTTAAGAATGGTGGTTGGGGTAGGCTGGAGGTAGAGGAGTGGGATGTTTGATGAGGGTGGGGGTAGAGGTGGGATAGTGGGGTGATGGTAGGCTGGCGTGGGGGTGGGTCTGGTAAGGGTGGTGGGGTGATGGTTGGGAAGGGTGGGGGTAGGCTGGTGGTTGTGAAGATGGATGGTAATGGTCTCTCTTGTTGGGGAGAGGGAGGGAGGGGGTTACTCGACCACTACAATTTGCCTCTAATTAATTGTCATTCCTCTTGAGGGAGAAAATGGACAGGCAGATGGAAATGCATTTTTTTATATACTGAACGTGGATGCTTCGTTAATGTTGATGATAAAAGAAAATTATCTACTCGATAGGAAGCCCTAGGAACAGAAGTAGAAAGGTTACTTTTAAAATAATAAATTATCTGGTTTTGGAAAATGAAGCAAGCACTTAAAAATATGCTCGTGTGCATGTGTGTGTGTGTGTGTGTGTGTGTGTGTGTAAGAAGTTGAACAACGAGAAAGAAACCAGCAAAAAGTTGAAAAATAAAATGATCTAGAAGGAAAAATCATGGAATAAAATTTTAAAGAAGAAATAAAAAATAAAGCTCAGGAGGAGAGGTAGGCTACTCTAGCAGACGAAGGAGAGCAACAACAACAAAACCCCAACGACAACAACCCCAACTGGAGCACGACATACACAAATGGAACAATTTCCAACCTATCCCAGGCCACCCCCACACAAAGAGCAGCAAACAGCAAGCAACCTTTGAGATCATAACAGACCCCATTGTAAACGTGAACGAAATTGAGGAAATGAAACATGAAGGTAAGAGGGAGGATAATAACTGCAGAAAATGGAAACCGGACGACTTTGGCAGCAACAAATTTCATTATTTTTCGGATTTGGAACCTGGTTAAATGGGGTTTTAAGGCTTAGTATAGATTTGTTCGAGCGACTATAAACAGCCCTCGAATATATTGTTACACCAACCACCTGAAGGGAAGAGAAGGGAAGGGAAAGGAAGAGAAGGGAAGGGAAAGGAAGGGAAGGGTAAGGGAGGGAAGGGGAGGGAAAGGAAGGGAAGGGTAAGGCAAGGAAAGGGAAGGGTAAGGCAAGGAAAGAGAAGGGAAGGAAAGGAAAGGGAAGGGAAGCTGGGAAGGGAAAGGAAGGGAAAGGAAAGGAAGGGAAGGGAAGGGAAGGGAAAGGAAGGGAAGGGAAGGGAAAGGAAAGGAAGGGAAAGGAAGGGAAGGGAAGGGAAAGGAAATGAAGTGAGGGGAAAGGAAAGGAAGGGAAGTGGACCGAAGCTGGAAACTAGATATTTATTTTTGTGTGGTTCTGAACGAGTCGGTAACAGAGAAGTGAATGGATGGGTATGCAAGAGTAACGCTGTGCCGGAAACACCCTCACTTCTTTCTCTTCAATTTAGAGTGAAATATATAAACCCGGACTTAAGCTTTATTATTCCAACAGCTGCAACTATCTGTACTTGCACTAAAAAAAAAAAAAAAAAAAAAAAAAAAAAAAAATAATAATAATAAATTCATAAATAGATAAATAAAAGCGGCTACGGACCCTCATCAAGTAATGCCAGGAAATAGGACCAAATTAACAAAAATAATGGTATCCTTTTGCTTGAAATTGTTTAGAGGAATCATTTGCTCCATATTTTCCAACACTGTAATACCCCCTTAACCCCAGAATGGTTAGCTACGACCCATCACAGTCAGCCTTTACGGCATCGCCAGGGGAAGTTTATAGTCACCTAAAGAAATATCGAGAGCAGATGTTTTATTGTTACCAGATGAAAATATACCTGTGCTGTAATTGTTGTCCAGAATGTGTATGTATTGGCAGAGGCATTAAGTTGTATCTTATCTGTTACCAACCTGTTTTCTCACTGAGGGAGTAGATTTGAAAGTGAAAAAAGAATAATGCTGTGGTTACCAGTGTTCTGATAATTTCACACAAACACAAACACAAACACAAACACACACACACATGGGAAGCCCGGTAGCTCCAGTGATGTACACACCGCCTAAAACCAGTTCAACTTTCTCGCGCATAGCCTACGTGACTCATAGACGGAATGGTCTGGTGGTTCAGTCAAGAGTTGGTCTGGTCCTTTGGGGTCTAATGTTGATGAAGAGTTGTGTGGTATGGTGTGGTGTGGTCGAGGGTGGTGAAGAGTGGTGTGGTTTGATGTGGTGTGGTTTGGTGTGATGTGGTTTGATGTGATGTGGTTTGGTGTGGTCGGGAGTGGTGTGGGTCAGTGTGTTGTAGTCCGGAGTGGTGTGGGTTAGTGTGGTGTGGTGTGATTAGGTGTTGGGGTAGAGTAGAGAGAGTAGTCTGGTGTGATGCTGCCCTCACCGACCGACCAATCTACCCCCCTAGTGATGTTTGTTAGCCCAGTCCTCCTCTTTTCTGATTAGGTGTGAATCTCACCTCCATCCACAAGTTTTACACCAGTGGTCCTAATGCGATTATCATGCCGCCCTGCTGACTGAGAGAGAGAGAGAGAGAGAGAGAGAGAGAGAGAGAGAGAGAGAGAGAGAGAGAGAGAGAGAGAGAGAGAGAGAGAGAGAGAGAGAGAGAGAGAGAGAGAGAGAGAGAGAATTTATAGTGTAGTGAGAAAAGCCGCATGTGAAAATTATTGTATGATTTGTGTGTGTGTGAGAGAGAGTTCTACTGATGGTGAATGGGTGTAGGAGTGAGTGGCCTATGTCTGTATACATGTGTACGTGACAGTTTCAATACACTTGTTTAATCCTTTACTTATTCACTGTTACAATATGTGTAGATGTGTGTGTACCTTAACACTCTCTGGCTTGGTTGACACGTGGAGAATCTACCTACCATGCTTTGTGCTATGCCTCGGCTTAAAGTGATAATCTCTTGATGGTGAAAATAGGAGGGCTACTGATTCCTCCAAACTCTGCCAGGAAACAGATCCCCTATTAGTAACACCGAGATCGTCTGTTTCGTGGCATAGAGTGGAGGATTCATTAACCTTCTATTTCACCAACAAGAGCTTCTCCCCTTAAATAAAGCTGTTTTCTAAATGTATATATAGCGTTGGGTCGTCTGCAATAAATGGGTAATTGTTTAAGGGGGTGCGGGAATAGGGGAACAGGCTTGGGGGGTTTAGGGGGGTGCAGGGGGGGTTTGGGGAGTGCGGGACTAGGGGGACAGGCATGGGGGGGGGGTGCAGGGGGGTGCAGGAATATGGGGTCAATCTTTCTACCCACCCCAAGCCTGTCCCCCTATTCCCGCACCCCCCAGTCCCCCCCCCCAAGCCTGTCCCCCTATTCCCACACACCCCCAGTACCCCCCCCCCCCCCAAGCCTGTCCTCTACTCCCAAACCCCCTTAATGGCCCAGACTGTACCGTGCAGGGCCAAATGAACAAAAATAGTGGTGGTGGTTGCTTGGAATAATTGGGAGGAATCACTTACTCCAGATTTACCTAAACTGTGTACTATATCCTCTTAGGATTTTGACTTCGATTCCTCAAACTATTGCCATAAGAGAATGCCTATCTATTCAGTTTGAAGGAATCAGAAGCCCCAGCACACACACACACACACACACACACACACACACACACACACACACACACACAAGCACTCAAGCACATACACACACACACAAGCACTCAAGCACATACACACACACACACACACACAAACACTCAAGCACATACACACACACACACAAGCACAAGCACACACACAAGCACACACACACACACACAGACACACAAGGACAATCACACACACATACACAAGCACACAAGCACACACACACACAAGCACAAGCACACACACACACACACACAGAGCAATCCCGTATACAGCTGCACCCAGAATATGTTAGCTTTCGGGTTCTTTTTAGCTGAAATAAATCGTCGTTTGTCAGTCACGAAGCTAAATAAAAAAGACCGCACCTCATCTTTTAAAAATTACAGAAAAACATCTTAGATATATTTAATGTATATATTAATTACACCTTTATATGGGCACCTTTTAGCCACAGGAAAAAAAATCACTTACAAGTCCTACATATTCAATTTCCCACCCATGTCCTTTCCTTTCTGAGTCGCCAAGCCCCCCCCCCGCCCCCCACCACCATTTTTTTATATATTTTTTTTATTCTTATATATATTTTTTTTACTTAGCACATAGCCAGCTTCCTTTTTTTTTTTTTTTTTTTTTTTTGCAAAGGCCCCCTCCCCAATTTTTTTACTTTATTTTTTTCTTTTCGACGTAGCACATTGGTAGTCTCCTTTTTTTTCTTTCTTTTCTATATCTTTTTCTTTATTCTTCTATCATTTTTTTTTTTTTTTTTTTTTTTTTTTTACTTTCGAATTCTGTTGGTGGGGTTCTTCCATACGTTATTTTGGAATGTCGTTGAACCAAGACACACCATTGCCTTTTTTTCCATATTGGTGTCGCTGTTCGGTAGCTGAATTCAATTTGTAGTTTGAGAAAAAAAATAATAATAATATATATGTTTTTCGCTTGAATATAAAATTAAAGGCATCAGAATACCACAATACATTTTTTTTTTTTTTTTTTTTTTTGTATCATTTGACGTTGGAGTGAAGAATTATTGACAGCCTGTATTGTAAAATGGAGTTATATGAGTCCTTCAAAATATTGCCACGAAACACCACCTATATTGAAAGGAGCTTGTTTCATGGCGTTGTCAGGAGGAATCAGAAGCCTCCAATTTTCATACACGATAACTGCAATGGTCCTTAAGTCATTTCTTCACAATTTACATACCTGCATTATTTAAGGGGAGATTATCTAGTTGGTGAATTTGAGGGTTACTGATTCCTCCAAACTATGCCACGAAACAGACGACCTTTAAAAATGTTATTAATAAGAGATATGTTTCGTGGAATAGTTTAGAGGAATCAGAGACCTTCCAATTCACCATCAAGAGAATCTCCCCGTAAGGACCCTGTGATCATGTATGGGAATTGGAGGTTTCTGATTCCTCCTGACCATGCCACAAAACACGATCCTTCCATATAGGTGGTGTTTCGTGGCAATATTTGAAGGACTCATTTACCTTCAATTTTATGACATCACAGGGTCCCTTCATATACAGTATAGGTATGAAGAGAGTGAGGGATTGGTTTGGACTAGGGACAGAGTCATTGCTACTATCGACCCCTCAACAACACACACACACACACACACACACACACACACACACACAGGAGTCTAGAAACACCATTTACATACCTGCATAAATATACACTGTAGGTATGAAGAGAGTAAGTAAGGGAGTACTTTGCATAGAGTAGTGACTGACGCATTAACTCTATCGACCCTACTACAGCACACACACACACACACACACACACACACACACACACACACACGAGGCTACAAACACCAGTGTACGTACAGTAGGCGGCAAAAGTCCTGACGCCTCATTCAGTGGTTCTTGAAGGATAACACACATCAAGAAAAATAATCGAACAAACACATTCACCATGCTAGATTATAATATCCAGAAGAAAATTTAGTAAACGTCTCTGGTTTTTCAGTTTACGAGCCAATGAAGCTTTTATTTCCATACTCTTCTTCATGACTTGACAGGTGAGGCGACAGGATATTTGCATCAGACTCTACATGGTGGTGTTGGTGCCCTTTTTAATTCCACCTTTCTTCTCCCTGTGCCTTGTGGTCACCTGGTCCCTACCAAGGTAAATATACGGCGTTCATATCCACACCTGGGAACTCCTCGTCGCTACAACTATTATTTATTACTGTACTTTCCCTTCCCCTTATGAGTACACTCCGTCTCTCTCTCTCTCTCTCTCTCTCTCTCTCTCTCTCTCTCTCTCTCTCTCTCTCTCTCTCTCTCTCTCTCTCTCTCTCTCTCTCTCTCTCTCTCTCTGTATGTGTGTGTGTGTGTGTGTGTGTGTGTGTGTGTGTGTGTGTGTGTGTGTGTGTGTGTACAGATTTAGCCTTACACCTGCATATCCGTTTATCTTCTGAACAACTGTGCTTTACTTTTTGGTATTATATTATATTCCACTTACATTTTGTTTCCATATACATATATCCACATACCTAATTACGTGTGTGTTTATATACTGTATAATATTTACATTCCCCTTCTTAGTACAATATTGCAATGTGTGTGTAACAGAGCCACTACAATACACTATACTAGACGATAACAATACACCCTTCCTATACTACACTAAACAGCACTACACTGCAATACATTACACCCGTCCTACACTATATCATAACACTACACTGCAATACATTACACCCGTCCTACACTATATCATAACACTACACTGCAATACATTACACCTGTCTTACACTATATCATAACACTACACTGCAATACATTACACCCATCCTACACTATATCATAACACTACACTGCAATACATTACACCCGTCTTACACTATATCATAACACTACACTGCAATACATTACACCCATCCTACACTATATCATAACACTACACTGCAATACATTACACCCGTCCTACACTATATCATAACACTACACTGCAATACATTACACCCGTCTTACACTATATCATAACACTACACTGCAATACATTACACCCGTCTTACACTATATATTATACCACACACTACACCACAGTCAACCCTCCCTACTCAAACTACCATACACTACACTACATCACACTACACAACACTATACAGACAACTACACAGACGCCACCCTGACCTGCATACTCTATTCAACTGTACACCACTCCCACCAATTAACACTTTGCCGCACGAGTGACGCACATGTGATGCAAGGCTTTCAGTACATACAGTATATATTGTGCTTCTGTGCTTCACTTCTCTCGTGGTATACTGTGGTAAATTTAAATTGTATTCGTAACTTGTTCACTGCCCTATCTATTGACAAACTCGATAGAACAACGGTGGTTTAGAAAAGATTTAGAATTGACGTTCATTGCCATATATTATTATTATTATTAAAAGTGTTATTCCATACAATACTGGCCTTTAATTTATCAAAGAGTGTATTTCTTAAAGCGATAATACACCATCGGCACATTTAGAGGCAATCAATTCCTTCATACTATGTGGAGAAACAGACCACTTCAATTTATTCAATTTAATATTAGCCTGTTTCTTGGAATATTTTGGAGGAATAGGTTGTTAATAAGGGGGAAGTTTTGTGTTGGTAATTCTGGAGTAACTGAATCCTCCAAACTATTCCAAGCAACAGAACACCATTATTTTTGCTCTTCTGCTCCTGTTTCCTGGCATATTTTTGAGGATTCGAGGAGCTCCAATATAACAAAAGCGAATTACCCCCTAAGAGGTCACCTAGTCATCTACAATATATTCAGTTTAATCCCAGATAATTTATTATGATTATAAACACGGGAAATTTCTTATTGTTCAGTCAAGAATTAATATAAGAATAGTATATTTTGGGAGCTTCTCAGAGTAGAGGTGTTGACTCACGTGTCCAATCAAATCCTGTGAGAGTGAGTGAGTGAGTGAGTGAGAGAGAGAGAGGGAGGGAGAGAGGGAGTGACCGACTGGCAATTATAGGTGTGTCCAACTTTTTCCAATGGGAGAGAGTGAGTGTGTGAGTGAGTGAGTTATCAAGAGGTGCGATGAAAGAGTTGAGTGTCTGAGTGAATTATTTCAACTTATAAACACATTTATAATCCCATCCTACGTGAGTGATTAAAGGCAACCAGCTAAATATACACAATTTAATATTTTACAAAAGTTACCAGGCCACCAGAGAGAGAGAGAGAGAGAGAGAGAGAGAGAGAGAGAGAGAGAGAGAGAGAGAGAGAGAGAGAGAGAGAGAGAGAGAGAGAGAGAGAGAGAGAGAGAATGAGAGAGAGAATGAGAGAGAGAATGAGAGAGAGAGAGAGAGAGAGAGAGAGAGAGAGAGAGAGAGAGAGAGAGAGAGAGAGTATGTGTGTGTGTGTGTGAGAGAATGCCAACCTGAGTGAAATATTTACTATCACAGTCGGTATCAATGGCTGTGAATTTTAATGGGATCCTGTTGAAAATGGTAATACTCTTTATTTTGTGTTTTTGTAGCGGTCCAACCCAAAAGTGCTAATGACGAGTGAAACATTTTGCGCTAACTTGTGTAAAACTGTTGTTGAAGTGAGGACGGACAGACAGACAGATAGACAGATAGACGGACAGGTTGATGGACAGAAGGGTAGATAGATAAACAGACAGATAGGCAGACAGACAGACAGATAGACGGACAGGTTGATGGACAGAAGGGCAGATAGATAAACAGGCAACCAGACAGATAGACAGACAGATAGACAGACGGACTGGTTGATGGACAGAAGGGTAGATAGATAAACAGACAGATAGACGGACAGACGGACAGATAGACAGATAGACGGACAGGTTGATGTACAGAAGGGTAGATTGATAAACAGAGAGACGAACAGAAAGAAGGATACAAAACCACAAAGACAGACAAACTGACACGAACAGACAAGGACAGACAAACAGACAGACAGAGACAGACAGACAGAGACAGACAGACAGACAAGGACAAACACACACAGACAAACAGACAGACAGACACAGACAAGGACAGACAGGGACAGACAGACAAACATACAGGGACAGACAGACAGACAGAAAGCCTACACAATTGTACGTTAAGAAAAATCAACTCTTATTTTCACAGTCGATGATGCAAATTTTCTATGTTTTTGTTGCTAGAACTGATATCCATTTTTTGCGTGATAGAAAAATAAGTCATGAATTGTCGCTTTCCTCCCCAAAAAAATATTATGTTATGAAATCTAGGCACTTACACTATATATATGCCATAAAAAATAATATCTGTCTTAGGATATTTATATTATGCTCCATTTATATAGACCTTTTATTTCCCTTTATAGTAGTTCTTTGTCATCTACTTCCTCCCCTGCCATGAGCACAGTTAAGTCTTCGCAATGACAATCACATATTTCAGTACACACACACACACACACACACACACACACACACACACACACACACACACACACACACACACACACACACACAGTCACCATCATTCACTTCAGTACACACACACGCACAGTCACCACAATCCATTTCAGTACACACACACACACACACACACACACACACACACACACACACACACACACACACACAGTCACCATCATCCATTTCAGTACACACACACACACACACACACACACACACACACACACACACACACACACACACACACACTCACACACACACACACACACATACATATCAATATCCATCCCAACACACGGGCCGCCGCACGTTGAAATCTGACCCTGGCTTCCTTCACAAGAATAACAATATATGAACCTAGTGTTATTCCGTGATAATATTTTGTCTATGTAAACTACTGACATATTCATTCATTCATTCAATTCCCAAGAGGACTTTACAATCAAGTACAAAATACTGTTCCTATAGTTTTTAATTTATGCAGAGCTTATATTACATATTTCAAAGCAATGACAAGTTTTACTTAAAATAATATTTTTTCCCTATTTAACAATATACAATATTCCTTTTCATATTTACCTCTTAATTAACTAGAGGCATTCCTTGCCGTTCTATACCTCACTATAACAATACCTTTTCCAAGGTTTTGTGCTTACTGTAATTAAATTAACCATTTTTACCGTTTTACTGTAAGACTCTATAAGACTGTGAGTCTTTCTTTATTTTGTACAGAACCAAACTGTTTAGAATACAGAAACACAAAAATTTGACTACATCAACTAAAGTATTTTTCATCAGGTTATTTCCTTGATTAACCCGGCCAATGCCTGGTCCTTTGGCAAGTTGACATCATCACTTATACACAATATGTATTTCTTGTCAGTTGAGTAACCGACAATAGCGATGTGAGTTCCTCCTGAAATAATGCCTTATAATTTTACAAAGATCCATTAATAACTTGCCATCAATACTGAAATTATCACTATATATAAATGAGGAATAACCAACAGGACTTTCCATGTAAATTTAACGACAAAGTTCACACTTTTCACACAGAATCCAGCTTCGCTCTCAGGTAATACATTAAATAATAATTTAATCCTCACATAAAAATTATTATCATTTTTATACAATGGTAGGCGTTGTCGTTATAATAATTTTACTAGGGTAACGAAAAATATATTCAGTGTAAACAGACTGCTGTTGTTGTACCACATCACGATCTTTATATAGTATCATTATTATTTTATCAATATAGAAGTTATTCAACATTTATTAATAAAAAAAAAAGTGGATGGGAACTAAAATTAATTTGTAGGTAAAGAGGGTGCCGCTGTTAAACCACAACAACGCGAGTTTGGTGAAAGCCCAGTGTGGCTCCCGTTTAAATTTTATGTCCCAAACTATGCATACCAAATACTCTTCCAATGTATAGGCGAGTGTCCAGCCTGGCGGAATGTGTGTGTGTCCTGTCCTCATGTCCCGTGTTGTTGGGGATTAGGCACATGGAAATAGGAGTTAGGGGAGGTGCAGGCAAGATTAGGGACAGAGGATTAGGGACGCGTGGAATACGGATATTAACTTTATAACGATACGACAGCTGGTTTTTCACATTATAAGTTTTCACTATTTTTACTGTACCTCACTTAATGGCTTGTGTCTCATTTATTAATCTGAATAATTCCATACTGCTATAATATGCCACAAAACATCTGAAGGTACAGTACAGTCGGCTATTCTTCCTCTGCTATTATTCCTCTACTATTTCTCTATTCCTCTACTATTTCTCTACTATTTCTCTATTCCTCTACTATTCTTCTACTATTTTTCTAATCCTCTACTACTTCTCTACTATTTCTTTATTCGTCTACTATTTCTCTACTATTTCTCTATTCCTCTGCTATTTCTCTACTATTTCTTTATTCCTCTACTATTTCTCTACTATTTCTCTATTCCTCTACTATTTCTCTACTATTTCTCTATTCCTCTACTATTTCTCTACTATTTCTCTATTCCTCTACTATTTCTCTACTATTTCTCTATTCCTCTACTATTCCTCTACTATTTCTCTATTCCTCTACTATTTCTCTATTCCTTTACTATTTCTCTGTTACTCTATTATTCCTCTACCACTCCTCTTCTGCACAATTACTAGGGTGGGTGGGTTGGAGACATAGAGGAGAGAGGGTGTTTATTAAGGGGAGATTCTCTTGTTGGTAAATTGGAAGGTCTCTGATTCATCCAAACTATGCCAGGAAACAGACGCCTTCAGTGGTACTCATAGGGGATCTGTTTCGTGGTATAGTTTGGAGGAATCACAAACCTTCCAATTCACCAACAAGAGAATCTCCCCTTAATTAAATATTCTAACACAGTAAAAGTTTGTCAGTCAACCACATGTTCTTATGTTAATTAACTGTGTCAATAAACTTAATTTGAGCAACATTTCTGCTCTCTGCCTCCTACACACACACACACACACACGTAGTACAGCATTACCACTATAGTGCAGCACAGGAATGGTTGAGGTTACCAAGACTCCTGGAGACCACGACTGTTCATACCAGGAGTTTAATTAAGGGGAGATAACTTTGGTGGTGAAGTGAAGGGATACTAATTCCTTCAAGCTATGCCAGGAAACAGACGACCTCAAGGGGATAGTACAGTGTTGGTAATCTAGAGTAACTGATTCCTCCAAACTATTCCAGGAAACAGTACACCATTATTATTTGCTAGTCTAGTCCTGTTTCCAGACATACTTGGAAGGAAGCAAGGCACTCAAATGTACCAAGAGCATAATTATTACCACCCTTAACCAAACTTAACCTGAATGAACCTAACCTAAATGAACCAAACCTAACATAACTTTACCCAACACAACACAACCCAACCCAAACCAAACTTAACCTAACCTAACCTAACCTGAATGAGCCTAACCTAACCTGAATGAACCTAACCTAACCTAAATGAACCAAACCAAACAATAACAAACCAAACCTAACCTAACCTTACCCAACACAACACAACACAACCCAAACCAATCTTAACCTAACCTAACCTAACCTAACCTCACCATACTCAGACAGTGGTGACGACGGCTTTGTTATGGAGCGTCTGGCCACATTCCAACTGAATTACACTATACTGCCAGGAGAGCCACCCAAAACTTTGGTTACATAAAGAATTAAAAGGGAAAACTCTGGGGGAAAACGATCGCATCTCCTAGTTTTATGGCTTGGTAACACACTCTTAAGGGGAGGTTCTCTTGTTGGTGAATTGGAAGGTCTCTGATTCCTCCAAACTATGCCAGGAAGCAGATGCCCTCAATGGTACTAATAGGGGATCTGTTTCCTGGCATAGTATGGAGGAATCACGACCTCCCAATTCACCAATAAGAGAATCTCCCCTTTACATATTTTTTTTCAAATTGTACTGTGTAATGTCTTTGCTAAAACTCCCACCCCAACACCAACCAGGCCTTCACGTAAAGAGTGTAAATGTTCAATGAATTTCAGATTATTATTGGCATATCAGAGTCTTCTGGGGTGATAATTATTTTCCTTAAATAGATACAATCACTATCATCTCTAATTTCCAAAACATAATAAAATATTGCATAATAAATTTTCAACTAAATGTTTAATTGGCAACCGTGTGAGAACTGTTCTAAAGTAATGGCTGGATAATGACTTCATATGACTGAGAGCAAAGGTAATGATAATCCTTTTACTTGGACATATACATTTTTTACCGCATATGATTATTTCGAAGGACAGGGAAATAAACATGAACTCAAAATTCTTTTATTTGAACAATTATTTATTTATTTATTTATTTATTTATTTATTTATTTTACTACATACAAACTCGACCTGCTGATTACAAATTAACTGATGAGGGTCAGATACTAAGAGTGGAATGTTTTTTGTCGAAATGTTTTTAGAAATTGGTCCTTAATATGACGGTAAAGGGCATTAAGGCTTTATAAAAAGTCTCAAGAGCATAGGTGAAAACATGACTTCAAAAGGATCAAAAGGAAAGTCATAGTGCTTGAAATTCTGGAGCAACTGAATCCTCCAAATTATTCCAAGCAACGAGCCACCATAATCTTCGTTAATCTGGTCCTGTTTTCTGGCACACTTCTGAGAAATCAAGGCGCTCTAATGAACCAAAAGTAATTTAAAATAGTTATTCATATTTCCAAGAACACGAGTGGGTTCACGGGGTATATCTTGGGTTTAATTAAGTTTTGGAATTATAATAAGCAGTGGTGAAAATTTGTCAAATATGTTCGTTGAAGTTGATTTTGTGTTGTTTCTTTCATACGGGATATCAAATACAAATTACATATCGTTCACAGAGCTACTTATTATTATTATTATTATTATTATTATTACTATTATTATTATTATTATTATTATTATTATTACTATTATTATTATTATTATTATTATTATTATTTTTTATTTATTTATTTATTTTGGAGGGGGGAAGACAGAACAAAGTGATATAATAAGCAACCTATCGTTCAGGGAGCTATTAGTTTTTTCTTTTTCTTTTTTCTTTTGGGGGGGGGGGAAGACAAGACAAAGTGATTCATCCCAGTATTACCTAACCAAAGTTTCCCTTGATCCATCCTAAGTAAAAAAAATATTCAGAAAAAAGGTAAAGTAGATATACACGAATGACATAAACTAAAGTGCAGAGATTTCACAACATCATTCTTTGTCGAAGATTAAATAGCATTGATTGAACGACTTCGAGAGGGTAATAATTATAGTGTTGGCATATATTTTCTCTTATATTTATGCTTTTATCTATTCCAAGGAAGAAAGGAATAGATAGCTTCTAATGTATTGAAATTATAATACCCGCATGAATGGAAAGAATGTGAGTGAGTAGGAAAGAAATCCTTGAGTATAATTTTGTGGTGGGAAGATTCTGGTGAAAGCATTAAAAAATCCATCAGTTTCAACTCAGTAACTAGTAAACCCTTTTTTTTTTTTTTCCTTGTTTCTCCTCTAAATGTTTAATTGCCTCATCTCTTATTCCTTCTTTGGCGCCATGTGACCCAAGCTGTTGCGTTGACATCA
This sequence comes from Petrolisthes cinctipes, assembly GCA_033782935.1. NCBI lineage: Eukaryota > Metazoa > Arthropoda > Malacostraca > Decapoda > Porcellanidae > Petrolisthes > Petrolisthes cinctipes. The sequence continues at coordinate 20,718 of JAWQEG010008601.1, forward strand.
GTATTTTCTTTCCACTCAAACCAAAACATATCGAATGAAATCGTGGAGTCAAAGCATTTAGCTCATAAAAAAAAAAAACACACACACACACAAGTTCCTTTACTATTTTTGGTGACAATGAGAGTGTAAGAGTGTTGGTTTGGGTGGTGGTAGCACAGATGTTGGTATTGGTGGTAGAATAGTAGTGGTACTGGTAGAAGTGGTAGTAGAGCAGGGGTAGGGATGGCAATGGTGGTGATGGTGGTGGTTGTGGTGGTGGTGATGGTAATAGTTGAAGAATGATTATTAGTGGTTGTAGTGGTGGTAGGACAGTGGTGGTAGTAGTAGTAGTTATAGTCGTGGTGGTTAAACGTCCTACCTGATCATCGACTACTGTACAGTCACGAACCATGATAAGTATCCAGGTCTGCTTCGAATAGCCTGATGGAGTGATAAAAAAACTCCAGCAAATATGGAATAAGCTTTGTATATATTTGTTTCACCCGTATGTCAGATTAAGGAACCCTGTGATGTAGTTAGAAAATTGGAGTTACACAAGTCCTTCAAATAATGCCACTAAACACCAACTATATGGAAGGAGCTTGTTTCATGGCGTGGTCATGAGGAATCAGAAGCCTCCAATTTTCATCCACGATCACAGAGTCCTTAATCGAACTTCAACAAAACCTGGATGCAAATAATAGCTCGTAACTGTACCTCGGTGACTGTCATGCTGGGGTTCATTACAATATATCACCAAGGCATTCCAAGCAGTCATTAATTAGGGGATACTTAACCGCAAGACACACGCAGGATCATTACTCATAAAAACTGCCAGAGGAATAATCATTGTGTGTGGCCTAAACATTGGTATATTTTATTTTTCTGGGGGAACAAGAAATCTGATCCTCTCGTGCAGTGATGACTCCCATGTGCGTCATATTAAAGTAATTTTTATAATTAGGTGTTTGATTGAATGCCTAAATGACCGGAAACTTTATTAAGACGAGCAAGTATTGTAAACATTTTGAGGCTCATACCTAAGTAAATAGTGGATATCAAAGTTATTCAGATGTTTGATTGATTGACTGAATGCCTGACTGACTGAAAAATTATGTCAGACAAGCAAGAATTTTAGTTATTTTGATGCTCATGCCTAAATAAACAGCGGATATAAAAGTTATTTAGATGTTTATTTGACTGAATTACTGATATATTACAAGACAAACAAGAAGTGTAACATTTTCATGAGGCTCAGAGCTAAATAAACATCGGTGTTGGGTATAAGCAGACAGTTCCAACCCTGGATATTTCACGGCCCTGACGGTATACAATGCACACAACGACTCCCTCAAGACGTGATATTTGCGGCGAAGCTCACAGACACAACTGACTAAACGCCACTATCACGTATAATACTCTTATATTTTCATACATTTACCACTACCCCTAGGAAATAGTTATATGTGAATGCCACCATTTGAAACATAACATTTTTTTTATACACTGACCTGACTAGCCAGCAAATAAATAGATAAATAATTTTTATGAGTTGGGGCGTTTTTGTACTGCTCATAGGTGCTTGGGCGTTTAGTAAGTTGTGCCTTCATGCATCAGCTCAAATGGACAGCCCTAAGGGGAGATACAGACAGACAAGCAGGCATGGTGGGACTCCCTTCACAGCAGCACTGACGGAATGCAATGGTCCCTTCCAGTGTTCAAGTCAATTTCCCAAGGGATGTATCCTGCCTTGTCTCTCCACACCTGCTGCACCTCAAGACGCTCAACCATGGAAGCCTTTCAGAGTTATGGTGGGAAATGATGCTTTGTTTAAGTTATACCACGTCACACTATATCACTCAGCCTTCTTAATCACTGCCATCTACTGTACATTCTGTCAAGTTCTTCACAGTTACATATTTTTCTTCAGGCATCATCCTTTACACATAGACTTAACTGATTGTTTAAGGGGGCGCGGGAATAGGGGGACAGGCTTGGGGGGGGGGGGGTTTAGGGCGGTGCGGGTTTTCTGGGGGGTGCGAGAGTAGGGGGACAGGCTTGGGAAGGGGGTTAGGGGGGTGCAGAAATAGGGGACAGGCTTTCTACCCACCCCAAGCCTGTCCCCCTATTCCCGCACCCCCCAAGCCTGTCCCCTACTCCCGCACCCCCTTAATGACTTCAAATAATATACAAAGAGACTATAGAATTACTCCTATTTAAGTGATTTAATGCGATGTTCTCTTGTTGGTAAATTGGAAGGCTACTGATTCCTCCTAACTATGCTACGAAACAGACGCCTTCAGTGGTACTAATAGGGGATCTGTTTGGTGGCATAGTTTGGAGGAATCACACACCTTCTAATTCACCAACAAGAGAACTTCCCCTTAATGTCTATTGTCACATACTACCATACCAAATCCAACCACGGGCTCATCAACAAACCAACGTGTGTCCTTCAACTCAACTCGGATACACCAGTTTTCTTTCAGCGGATATTATAACATAAATGGAGGTTTCTAGTAAAATTACAAGTAAGTACGTTGTAAGTAATTAGCTGATATAGAAATCTTTGCATTAATTTTTCATGCCTTACGTCATATTAACAGATAAAGCAAGGTAATAAGTATGCTAATTCACTTTCATCAGGGTAAAAAAAAAAAATCCACTATGTGTATCTTTACTATGTTACCGTAATAAGTATTGACTGCAGTGAGGGCGTTTTATGACCAAGTTGCCCCGTCTTTTATATTCTTTAGTACCTCACACACTCCTTCACCTTCACGGAAAACGATCCTTCCTGGTCACCTCGAGAAAATGCAAACACAATATTCTAAAATTGCATCGGCCGGGGAAATGAGTGGGACCGCAAGGCTACCTGGAAGACCCTCTCATTTGCTGGGGGTACTGTTGGTGGTAAAAGTCCCGTCGCCTCACATACCCGCTTCTTGAAGGTTAATATAAAGGCTAATAATCGAACAAACACATTCCCCATATATAAAATTACAATATCCAATGGAAAAATAAATAAACTTCTCGGATAATTTTAAATTTTCGAGCTTGTCAAGCTTACATTTCCATACTGTACTTCATGACTTGGCAGATGTGGCGACAAGACTTTTGCCACCGACTGCACCTTGGGGAGGGAGGGGGGGGGGTCCTTTTGATATAGTGCATGGGGCCACTAGTGAACCATTTCGTCTACTGGGAGAACCGGGTAACTTCATTTACCTCGGGACTAGCACCTTTTCCTGAATATCAATAGTAAAATTCACATTGGCAGGGGAAAGGCTTAAGAAGGAAATTTTGTGTTGGTAAATCTGGAGCAACTAAATCCTTCAAACTATTCCAAGAAACAGAACACCATTAATTTTACTCTTCTGGACCTGTTTCCTAGCATACTTTGGAGGAATCAAGGCACTCAAATGTACCAAAAACGAATTACCACCTTAACCTGAACAGCTTCGGTTCCCATCGTTAAGTGAAATACAGAGAATGGGCCACTTTCTCCCTGTACTTCCGTTGAGAAAGTGACAGTAATTACTCAAACTAATCTGACTACATTTTTTGTCTGTGAGTTTTTATCATACAACCATTCATGTTCACTACATTCTACTTCTCCAACTGAGTAATATAAACTAATAGATCCGATCTTTACCAACACTATACAGTATTATCCCGTTAAAATTTCATTGTTCCAATATTTACTTACGAACATCGAGAAGTTACACTATCGCCGGTCATAAAATTATAAAATATTATGGATGGCTCACTTTAAAACCGCCAAGTCCGTTCTGTTACCTACCCTAACCTATCCTAACTTAACCTAACCTAACCTAACCTCCAAGTCCGTTCTGTTACCTAACCTAACCTATCCTAACTTAACCTAACCTAACCTAACATCCAAGTCCGTTCTGTTACCTAACCTAACCTAACTTAACTATCGAGAAGAAATTACGTAAACCTTACCACACACATGCAGTCTGAGAGGTATAACACACACACACACACACACACACACACACACACACACACACACACACACCTTCCTTCTTTCGCCGGTCAAAATGAGGCTTCCTTCGTCCTGTAGTTGGTAGGACTCTCACAAACCTAAAGTCTTCTGTCCTATATTCTTCGTCTTCCTTCCTTCCTTCCTTCGTCCTTCGTTTTCATGCCAAATATTTTCCTTCCTTGCCTCCTTCCTTAGTTTTCATGTCAAATTTCTTCCTTCCTTCCAAATTCGTGAAAAATCTCCAATCCTCTGAGTAACCTGTTGGATGAGGGACAGAGGAAACACCAAACTGACT
>JAWQEG010008601.1:27500-30112 GCA_033782935.1 Petrolisthes cinctipes
TGGAAGGAATGAAAATTGGACTGCAGGATAGAAGTTGGAAAATGAAAATAAAGTAGAAGGAAAAGAAGGAGGTTGGGAGTACGGAGAGGGGGACGAGGGATAAATAGAGGAGAAGGAGGGAAAGATTAGAACGAAGGGGAGGAGGGTAAAGTGAGGAAAAGAAGTGAACGAAAAGGAAAAAGTAGGTAGAAGGAGTGGAGTTGAGATAAATAGATAGATAGATAGATAGATAGATAGATAGATAGAGAGAGAGAGAGAGAGAGAGAGAGAGAGAGAGAGAGAGAGAGGAGAGAGAGAGAGAGAGAGAGAGAGAGAGAGAGAGAGAGAGAGAGAGAGAGAGAGAGAGAGAGAGAGAGAGAGAGAGAGGAGAGAGAGAGAGAGAGAGAGAGAGAGAGAGAGAGAATAAATGCGAAGAGTGGGAGTAAAGAGAGGATAAGAGAAAGGATATGCAGGATATGGCTGTTGAGGGAAAAGAAAGGAGAAAGGGGAGAAAGAATGGAAGGAGGAGGAGAAGAGAAAAAGGAAGATGAAGGAGAAAGGGAAGGAGTAGGAAGAGAGAAAAAGGAAGATGAAGGAGGAAGAATGGAAGGAGGAGGAGGAAGAGAGAAATAGGAAGATGAAGGAGGAGAAAGAAGGGAAAGAGGAGGAGGAGAAAAAATGGAAGATGAAGGAGAAGAAGGGAAGGAGGAAGAGAGAGAAAGGAGGAGAAAAAGGAGGCAGAAAGAAATGAAGGAGCAGAAGAAGGAGCAGAAAGAAAGGGAGTAATGTGAAGAGTGAATGTGATGGTGGAACAAGGAAAGTGGTGTGTCAGAAACTAATGTGGAAAAGAGAGAGAGAGAGAGAGAGAGGAGAGAGAGGAGAGAGAGAGAGAGAGAGAGAGAGAGAGAGAGAGAGAGAGAGAGAGAGGAGAGAGAGAGAGAGAGAGAGAGAGAGAGAGAGAGAGAGAGAGAGAGAGAGAGAGAGAGAGAGAGAGAGATGAGTGAACAAACGATGAAAGGAGATGGAGGAGGAGGAGAAGGGAGGAGAGAAAGGAGGGAGGAAAATTGAGAAGGAGTGGAGGAGAATGTAGGAGGAAAATGGAGATAGAGGAGGGAGAGAAAGGAGAAGAAAATGGAAATAAAGAGGAGAGAAAGGAGGGAGGAAAAATTGAGATGGAGGAGGAGAGAAAGGAGAAGGAAAATAGAAATGGAAGAGGAGCCGTGGATGAAGGTTGGGGGATGAAGGTTGGGGGAGGAAGGTTGGTATTAGGGGTAAGGGTATGCGGTTTTCGTTGGGGAAAGAGAAAGAAAGATGAGTGGGGAATAGAAAGCAAGATACAAGGAATACAAAGGAAGTTCAGGCAACACGAGGCCCATAGTGACCATTTTACAAGGTTACCTGTTTAACTACGCTAATCTGGACTACGTGTTGTGTTGAAGGAAAGATAGATAGATAAAAGACAAAGGGGAAGCGGTGGAAGGAAAAAGTTATGTGATGAAAAGATTGGAAGAGAAATAAAGAAAGGAAGGAAAGAAAGGATGACAGGAGTGGAAGCGAATAGTGTAAATAAACAATGGGGAAGAAGAAGGGTTGTGCCAATAAAAGAGAAGGAGAAGAAAAAGAGGGGATAAGAGATGAGAGCAGTAGGAGGAGGAGGAGAGAGAGAGAGAGGAGAGGTAAAATGAAAGAGGGTGTGTCATTTGGCAAGAAGGGAGTGTCATAGGAGAAAAGGAAAGGGAACAGAAGGAAGAGGAGGAGGAGGAGGAATGAGGAGGAGAATAGAAGAAAGAAGAATAAGAGGAAAAGGAAAAGTAGGAGGATGAGATATAAGAGGAGAAGGAGGAGGAGGAATTGAAAGAGAAGGAAGAATGGGAGTAAGAGGAGAAGGAAAAAGAGTGGGAGGAAAAGGAGGAAATACACGAAGAGGAGGAAGAGGAAGAGAGAAACCAAGACCAGGAGGAGAAAAAGGAAGAGAGAAGCCCAGGAAGAGGAGGAGGAGATATACAGTAGAAGACAAGGAGGGCGAGGAGGAGGAGGAAGTGAGAGATAGAGAGAAACAGGGAAAGTACGAGGTGAAAGAAAGAGAGAGACACTGGAGCAAGAAATAGAGAGAGGAATGAGAGAGAGAGAGAAGAAGTATTGGGTGAGAAGGAAGTGAGAGAACGTGAGAGGAACTGGGTGAGAAGAAAGTGATGAGAAAGAGAGAGGAACTGGGTGAGAAGAAAGTGAGTGAGAGAGAGAGAGAGAGAGAGAGAGAGAGAGAGAGAGAGGAGAGAGAGAGAGAGAGGGAGAGAGAGAGAGAGGAGAGAGAGAGAGAGAGAGAGAGAGAGAGAGAGAGGAGAGAGAGAGAGAGAGAGAGATAGAGAGAGAGATAGAGAGAGAGATAGAGAGAGAGAGAGAGAGAGAGAGAGAGAGAGAGAGAGAGAGAGAGAGAGAGAGAGAGAGAGAGAGAGAGAGAGAGAGAGAGAGAGAGAGAAGAGAGAGAGAGGAGAGAGAGAGAGAGAGTGAGAAAGAGAGCAAGAAATAGAGGGAGCCAAGAACAATGAGGGTGGAAAGGAAGAGGAATTGGGGAAGAAGAGGGAAGGAGAAGGCAATACTGAAGTGGAAAAGAATGCCAGAGATTGGAAGAGAGA
>JAWQEG010008602.1:0-5000 GCA_033782935.1 Petrolisthes cinctipes
GTGAGGTTGAGTCGTTTTGGGCTTCACATTTACGGCATATTCAGTATCAACCAGGTACGGTATTCATAAAACATTTCAGAGTTTGCACTTCGTATGATTGCATGCATTATTGACCTCGCTATAAAGTGTTTCAGGTTCATTAGTATCCGCCGTAATATGAACTCACACAATTGTAAGCTTCTGGATATTATTGTTAAATCCAGATCGCAGAAAATTAAATATCAACTGTAATAAAAGACAGATACTTTTCTGCTCTAGCGCCGTTTTGAAAAGACAGACCATTACAGTACACAACAGAGCCCTGTGGTGGCTGGGGTACGAGCATTTGTAAACATTCTAGGGAATTTCTCTAAATGGACTGCTTTAATGTCGATTTTATAAATTGAATTTTTTGGGGTGATGAAAAATGCTTAATTATGCAGTTATATTATATTTAAAAAAATTGGAGGTATACCCTTGCAAAGTTTTATAACAAAAGATATATTTTTAATAAACAGTAAATCTGAGATAACTATTGATACTACGACCATTATCAGCGACGATTTATGATTTATGTAACTTGGCCACTCCCCGCACCAGTCCATTCTGGGTTACTGACAACCATCTCCACCATCGATACAAAAACAATTTAGTTGAATCCAGAGATATGTATTGGCCTTACCTTTAGGCACTGCTTCAGTTCAGTAATATTGTATGTTCTTGAAATGTGCACAAAAATCTTGCTTCCTTCCTTGAGTGAATCTTCCTTTACAGACGACACTTGGGCACTTAAGCTGGTCGCTATAAGCACTTAATTAAACAGCTGTTGTCTCACCTGTCTGTCACGTCACACGAGTGATTGTTTTGGTTTGCAGATCATGTCGTACCGCAACCAGCGACTCAGGTGAAAAAATATCTTACTCCAGATTTGTTTTTTAACCTTTGCTGGAAACACTGGTAGTTTGAAAATAAATAAATAAATTGATATTCATTTGTAAATGTAAAACCGATTAATCTTCATCCCTTGAAGCCAACATCACAAATATTTTTAAGAGGCATATGGTATTATTTTGGGGTATCTGCATCACCTCATAATGAAGGCCAATCTTTACTCATGTTAATGTTGTTACAGAAAATTAATAAAGTAACAGTTATCGGTAATACAGACAGACATTACGATGCCTGCTATTGATTCCCTCAACCTTCGTAATATGTTCTTTTTCTCACAGAAGTAATTGGGAAAACCTGTCAGGTTCAGTACATACGAACCAAGTGACATCATGCTTTTAAAAAATCTCACAGTTTATTCATAATATCAAACTGTTTTATAAAATGGCAGATTGAAATCACAGACTATTACTCTTTCCCTGATTGGAGCCAATTAAATGCAAAGTTTATGGCTGAAAAATTATTATTATACATGACACGATGCATGTGTTTTATTTATGTTATTTATAGTACTATATATGCCTACACTAATCAAATGTAAGTTTTCTTTAAGTTGGGGAACATAAAATAACGATAACAGTAGATAAAGAAATAGAATTAGAAAGGAAGAAATAAACCCTAACAAGACTGGAAGACTCTGTAACACGTGGGAAAAAGAGATAGAAAGGAGGGACATCAAGCAAGAGGAAATAGAAGGAAAGGAAGGAGAATTTTTTAATGGTTTGGTGGAATCAATTACTCCAGATATACCAACACTGTACTTCCATCTTCATACTGAAATAATAATAAATACGGTACCAAATGTAGTGTAGCCTAATGATATGTTATTTAAACCTGAGAAGAAGAAAACAGCAAGTAATTCTTTACCCTGATCCTCTGACCTACGTAGATATTTGGGCAGCTTACGTATGAAATGTTAATATCGACCCTGAGTGACTTTGTCTGATCCCAAAGAATACAGTGTAGATCTAACCATGTCTCATAGGGAAAGGAATGATGGTTACTTTATTATTACACACTGTCAAAAAGGAAGACTGTGTTCCATCCAAAAATCTAGACAAAGTAGGAAAGTTTTCATATATTTTATAGACGAATTTTCCTGTAACTAATTGATAGGCAGACCAAAGTTTTAATGGTTATGAGATAATTACTTCAAATAAATCACGAGAAATCCGACCACAGCTAATTTTATGGTTTAGATAATATTAAGGGAGAAGTACAGTGTTGGTCAATCTGGAGCAACTGATTTCTCCAAACTATTCCGAGCAACAGACCACTATTATTTTTGTTAATCTGATCCGGTTTCCTGTCATACTTTGGAGGAATCAAGGCGCCCCAATGTACCAAAAGTGAATTACCCCCTTAAGGGACCCTGTGATGTAGTAAGAAAAATGGAGGTTAGCGAGTCCTTCAAATATTGCCACGAAACCCGACCTATATGGAAGGAGCTTGTTTCGTGGCATGGTCAGGAGGAATCAGAAGCCTCCAATTTTCATACACGATCACAGGGTCCTTAAGTGATGAACCTCGGATAGCTAATTACTACTAAAATACCCACCTACATACCCACCTTCCTTCCCTATAATAATTTACTTACACATACTCAAACATCACCTACCCTTTTATCCATCTATTTTTTTTTTTTATATATAAATTATACAGTATATACTCCTACACAACTCCACTCCCCATGAAAGTAATTAAAGTCATTCATTGAGCTTACTAACATGACACACACACACCACGTCACACCTCACCATACCAAGCCATGCAATTTGACCCTTCCTTCCGTCATGCAAACACATAACTCCTCCATCTTCATTCATGGTGTTCCCTTTCATGATTATTTCCCCAATTATTCCGTCATGCACGTTGTTCCTCCTACTATGTCATGTTAACCATTTCCTTTCACCGTCATGCATGTTAGCCTCTCCCACTCCCATCATACACGTAACCCCCCCCTCCCCTCCTTCGTCATGCAAGCTACTCGTATTTCCTTTTACCCCTCATCTCCCCTCATCCGTCATGCAAGTAGTATCCACAAAAATCATGCAAGTCTGTCATCCATACAAGTAGCCCTTACAACACGTCTCTCAAGTGGTGCTAGTGGCACATGCGTGACTGTCCATGCATCTGTCGAATATAGAGTGCAGGTGGGGGAACAGAGTGTGTGTGTGTGTGTGTGTGTGTGTGTGTGTGTGTGTGTGTGTGTGTGTGTGTGTGTGTGTGTGTGTGTTAGAGTCAGTATATTTCCCTGTATGCAAACTGAGGGGAGTGTGAGCTTTCGGGAAGAAGGTGAGTGGAGGGGAATGGAATGATGTAAGAGTAAGGGGAAAGGTACCGTATATGAGATCACTTAACGAGAGTAAGGCTAGGGTGAGAAAGCATAAAGTAGTAGGGAAGGTAAGGGTTGACAGGATGCATATTTATGAAGGGAAGATTTTCTTGTTAGTGAATTGGAAAGGTCTCTGATTCCTCCAAACTATGCCACGAAACAGATCCTCCATTAGTACCACTGAGGTAGTCTATTTCCTGGTATAGTTAGGAGGAATCAGTAGCCCTCCAAGTTACCTAAAAGAGAATCCTCCCCTTATAAGCTGAGAGGATGGGGAAGGTAAAGTGAGAGGAAGAAGGTGTGAGTTATAGGGGAGATAAGAATTTAAGGAAGTGAAGAAATACCACCACATCGAGGGAAACACCACTAAAGTCAATTTATATTTTCCATTGATTGGTTATCCTCGTAAATAATGCTGCAATGAAATAATTATCGTGTTTGTTAATTAAAGAGTGACTGGAGTAAATTATATTCGTCCTCTCTTCATCTACACTCTCCCCATCCCCCTCTCTCCCAACGACCCATTTTTTCTGTCACTCTTTACTCTTCAATTTCGTATTCCCCCTTTCCTTATCTACATTTTTCCCTTCGTCCTCTTCTCTTTCCTACATTCTTTCCCTTCTTACTACCCCCTTTCCTACATTCTTCCTTTCGTCCTCCCCTCTTTCCTACATTCCTCCTTTCGTCCTCCCCTCTTTCCTATATTCTTCCCTTCGTCCTCCTCTCTTTCCTTTCCTACATTCCTCTCTTCGTCCTCCCCTTTTTCCTTTCCTACATTCTTTCTTTTTACCTGACGACGTGTTAGTTCGTTGTCGTAATAAGGACCATAGTCAAGAATTTCCATAGTGTTGACGGTGGTGTGGTACTGGAACGATGACTCCATGCATAGATATAGACACACCACTACACAACCATCGTCGTATACCTGCACCACGCCATCCATCGTCAATACCATGAGTGTTCTTGACTGTTTACCATCACTCTGTTAAGGGGTTCATATACTTTTGGTAGGTAGGTACAGTCAGCCTCAGGTAATTCGTATACACCCACTGTGACATCAAGGGTTCGTAACTACTTGAAGATTTTGTACATTAATATCCAAACACCAAAATTTTCTTGTGTAATGTTGTTTACTTACCAACGTGTAGACTGAATCACACACACACACACACACACACACATGAAAAAAAAAAAAAAAAAACTGATCGGTGCACAATTTCCGTGACACATTTTTTTATTTTTTTTTTTTTTTTCCGCATGGCCTCGTGATCATCTGGTGTTACTCATTGGTTATCCCCAACACCTGGACGGAGCCTGAGAGCGTGACTGACTTGCATGGGACGGCGGAGTGGGAGGAGCAGCTGGAGGGGGAAGAAGGAAGGAAGGGAAAGAGAGGAGGGGTGGGGAAGGGAGAGATGGAGAAGGAAATCATAGGGGAAGAAAGGAAGGAAAGAGAGGAGGGGAGGGGAAGGGAGAGATGGAGAGATAGAGGAGGGAAGGGAGGGGAAGAAGGGAGGGAAAGAGAGGAGGGGAGGGGAAGGGAGAGATGGAGATGGAGGAGGGAAGCATAGGGGAAGAAGGGAAGGAAAGAGAGGAGGGGAGGGAGGGGAAAAAAGGGAGGAAAAGAGAGGAGGGGTGGGGAAGGGAGAGATGGAGGAGGGTAGGGAGGGGAAGAAGGGAGGGAAAGAGAGAAGGGAAGGGGAGGCGGCGTGAGAGGAACAGAAGAAGGGTAGGGGAG
>JAWQEG010008602.1:10000-21828 GCA_033782935.1 Petrolisthes cinctipes
ACTGAGGTACAGCCGAATTCCACTTGTGTGTGATGGTAAATATAACGCAAAATTTATCCTTCTGTCACATCGTTCTTTACACGCCTCCCAGTGATTAATTTTGGAATTTATCCAGATGTACTCTTCTCTAACTAATAGGATATCTGACTCTTATAAAATATCTAAGAATACCAAATACCCGATTCCAATAACTCAACCCGACGGAAGAATAGGTTTTAGAAGCTTTAAAATATCGATCCCGAAAGACCCGGAAGGAGTATAAGATATTTAAACCGAGTACCTTTGGAGGAATATCAGAAAGGAATACGACCAGAAAGGAATACGGCCGTCATACCGAGTACAGTTGGAGACTATCTACCCCAAAGACAGAACCGATACTGTATACCCAAGGAGGAAGAGGAGGAGTATACATATACGGCTGCTGTCAAACCCAACACACATGGGAATATCCGGTTTGGTCGCGTGCCCACGGCTTTTGGCATCCATGAATATAGAATGACAAGGGGTGAGGATTACAAGCGGGGAGCACTGGGGGAAAAAATAATAATGCCAAGGTACACACACATTAAAAAAAGAAAAATGGAGGAAGGAATGCTGGCGTGAGGGTGTGCATGGAGGCAGAGGGTGTGGAGGTAAGGGGTGAAGGGGATGTGTTGGGGATGCATTGTGTTGTACTGAATGAGAGGAAACATGATGAGGGGGAAGGAAATGGTATAGATAGAGTGTTATAGGATGTGTAAAGATATAGGGTCTGGAAGATGCGAGGAGTTAGTTAGTAAGGCATTTGTGACTGGAGTTTGTTGAGTGGAAGGTACTGGATACGAATGTGGAAGCTGAAGATTATCTGAGGTAACACATGTAGGTGAAGTTTGATTCTGGATAATGTTAGGAATGGAAGGAACTATAAGGTGTGAAGGTGTTGGCTGGTTTTAGAGGATGTGAGGGTGAAGGCTGTAGGTGTGGTTAGGGATAGAAGGTAAGGGATGTGAGAGTGGAGGTGACTTGTGTGAGGAAGGAGAGTTCTAAGTTTGGCAGGTGTGAGTGAGGGTGTATGGTGATGGATGGAGGGTGTGAGGGTACCGAGTGCTGAAAGAGATAATGTGTGTTCGTACATTTTTCTTTACTTTCTCCCTTCTCCTGTTTTTACTCTGTCTCCCCTCTTCTTCTTCTCCCTCAGTCATCACGGTTTGTTGTCTTGTTTACCTCACTGTCTGTTCTGCCTCCAACTACTTTTCATTGTCAGTCGTCTACCCATTTGTGTCATCAGTTTCCCTCATCCTATTCTCTGTTATCTCTCTCTTTCGTTATGCAGATCCTTTCAACCTCTCTCTCTCTCTCTCTCTCTCTCTCTCTCTCTCTCTCTCTCTCTCTCTCTCTCTCTCTCAAACACAATATTTTTCATCCATCCATTTCCTCTTTATCTTTGTCTTTTTCACTCCATTCCCCGCCCCCTCCCTTCAACACTCCTCCACCTCTCCCCTCCCCTCCCCCTCTTTTCCCTCCTTCCACGGCTGACCACAAGGGTGTCTTCCCAGGGGTGTTGGAGTTCAAGAGGGGGATCACTTTTCGCCCCTTCAAAAGTTAATAACTCTAATTGTCACAGTGTTTTCTTTAGGAGTGGGACCAGGCAGGGTAATGGTGGAGAGAGAGAGAGAGAGAGAGAGAGAGAGAGAGAGAGAGAGAGAGAGAGAGAGAGAGAGAGAGAGAGAGAGAGAGAGAGAGAGAGAGAGAGAGAGAGAGAGAGAGAGAGAGAATGATGGCACTGAATGGAGGTGTGGGACAGGTCAGGGGGTTACAGGGCCTCGGTCAGTTTTGTGGCACCGTCCCCATGCATCACCAGTCTCCCTCACTCACTCCCTCCTTCACCAGCTTTCCTACTTATTCTCACTTGCCACACACACCTTCTTTTCTTCCGCCTCCTCCTCCTCCTCCTCCTCCTCCTTCACTCAATCTATTACATCAGTTCTTCTCCCCCTTCCTCTCACCACCCACACAGACCTTTTTCTCCTTATAGTATAGGCGCCTCACCAATCAGACCTTCCCACTTTCTTTCCCCTTTTCCCCTTCGCCGTATGCGTCTTTTTCCGTCCTCATTAAAAAAAAAAAAAAAAAAAAAAAAAATCTTCTAACACGCCAATCTTCGCCCTCCACCTATTATTTTTATTCTTTCCCCACCTATTATTTTTATCCTTCCCCCACCTATTATTTTTATTCTTTCCTCACCTATTATTTTTATTCTTTCCCCACCTATTATTTTTATTCTTTCCCCACCTATTATTTTTATCCTTCCCCCAACTATTATTTTTATCCTTCCCCCACCTATTATTTTATCCTTTCCCCACCTATTATTTTTATCCTTTCCTCATCTATTATTTTATCCTTTCCCCAACTATTATTTTTATCCTTTCCTCGCCTATTATTTTTATCCTTCCCCAACTCAGCCCACTGCATCACCCATCCTCCCTCTACCTTCACTAAATCTACACTATACTCTTCCCATCAACTCTACCCTCTATCATATGAGGAACTGTTGAGGATTTGAACAATATATTTAGGAAATGCTGTTGGTAACTTTTTCAATATTAATGATATTGTTCACAGCCACCAACTTATTCCTATTGTTCGGACAAGATGCCAGCTGTTTATAATAACTCTCTGCTTTGAAATTTAAATAGATTTAATTTAATTAGTAAACTATGGTACATGATATCATTCCTTCATTCTGAAAATTTATTAACCTCTAAATCCAGGACTCCCATTCCTACTTATTACACAGGTCCTGAGGCTGCCCAGCTGTTATCCTCAACTGATAGATAATGAGTTGAGACTTGATGAAATCAGAAAAATAGATTGTGGTCTTATTGAATTTCATGTCAGATTAATGTCACATGTTAAATATAATAAAAAGAAGCCATTTGAATGGATAACCACATCAGCACTCTAAATTCTTTTGTTGCCCGTATCAAATGCCGACGCTGAGATATTAATTTAAAAATTACACAGTCTTAAAACAAATTCCAAGAACTCGCTTTCATGCCAGTCAATAGGATTATAAATATATATGTCTGGTAAAGTAATAGCGTGGGTGGGGATGTTGGTAGCCTAATATAGACTATTAGATACTCAGGTTAAATGTTTAAAAATGATTCATGAACGTTGTATTGTTTGTAAGGTATGGATTTATTTCACAATATATTATTGCTAAAGTAATTTGAAGCTTTCATATTTTTTCACCACTGATGTTCAGATAAAACAATTTGTTTTGACTCTTGATCATTATATATCTATTCAGTTACCCTGCAAAGTGACAAAGAAAATGGTGTTACGTCATTGTATCCCAGCTTGAGCTGTGAGGGCCAACCAGCTAGACGTCACTATAATAGTGCTTCTCTAAATCATTGTAAGCAGTACCCCTTAAGGCTTAAGGGGATAGTATACTTTTCATAGATTGAGGTGCCTTGTTTCCTCCAAAATATGCCAGGAAACAGACCCAGATGAAGAAAAATAATGGTATCCTGTTGCCTGGAATAGTTTGGAGGAATCACTTGCTCCTGATTTACCACCCAAAACAATGTGTTATATACCTCCTTAACGGGGTCAAAGACCATACCATATATTTATTCAGCAGGAATTAGTTAGTTAGTTAATTCTAATCTGGACACATTGTACGCCACTGTTGAAACAACCACTATCCCGAATCACCTAATTAAGATATTCACACATCCCCTCGGGGCTTCCTGAACTGACGTGAGGGGCTTAGCACCTTTCCCAGTCCTTGTGAAGCTTAGGCCGACACTCCCATGGGCATTTTCTAAAAATTGTGTCATTTCGCATCCTGTAGTTTCTTGATCCGACGAAGGTGCCACTTACTCGACGAGTTGGGAAAGGAAGAGAACCGGGGAATTGCTTGCAAGGGTAAGAGGTATGGGATGTCATGTTCTCCTTAGCCCAGGGCAACAGGTACGTCTGCAAGAAAGAACAAAGTGTTAAAATTCAAGAAGGGGTGGTTTGTTGTGTGTGGTGTTAAGGGCTCTAAATTCCTCCAAACTTTGCCAAGTAGTGTTTTAATATTGTACAATACAGAGCCTCATTTATGTAGGATATCTGTTTTAAACCCTATTTTTGGAGGATTCAGTCCCTCTTAAAGTGTATGTAATTAACATATAATTAATTTTATGCTTGGACACACAAATAGCAAACGTTTATATTTTGAAAGAACAAACGTCGGGATAAATCTATTTCAGAAGATGATACCAATTTGGCTTTGAATAGGCAATAACATAAATTCTTTAATTTTCATTATGAAAAGTCTTTTGTGACTCCAACTGCTCAATTTTCAATGTCTATGTTTATGTGAATCTGTACAGCCAAGACCAACTCATGTCAGTTAGATTACTATTGCTACAGTACAGTTAATAGCATAGTGTCCTTAGTAATGACAAATACCCCAATAACAATATCACACAAAAAAACAACGAAGGAATCTTTTGGCAGAACTATAATGACATATACTATCAAGATATCAAGATTTTATGTCCACACTCTGACTGGTATAATATATAAAAGTTTCAAATAAAGTCTCTACTATTACCCCAATGAAGAACTGTAGCAAATGTGAGAGTCCAGTGAGATAACAGAAAACTTTTTTTTTTTCCATGGGGTGCGAGGGAACTTTGTCTGACAGTAAAGTTGAGTGACTGACTTGGTAATCCAAACAAGCGATATATGACATTCTACAATCGGGCACTAATTACCCAGGGAGTCATTAAATAGTATTTCTTTGTAATTACTACTCTCTTCATTATATGTGGATATATTGTATCTTTGCTATACATTTTGTATGGTTCATCATACATAGATAAAAGTAAGCATTTCTTGAATCACATTATATTGCATGACGGAAGTGTGTGGTAAAATGTCATCAGAGAGAGTTTGACACAATGACAGAGTAGGGAAGCTAACGGATGGTGTCAGTGATTTTTTTTAGTTTTACTGTTATTAACACCAGATGATTTTCACACTTGATATTCACTGTTCCCATAAACTATTGACGTTTAATGGTTTTAAGAACTATTTCAACACCCCAATAAATTGCATCTTACGACCCATTAAATATTTAACTAAACACAAGCATCTGAAACTTTTACCACAATACCACCGTAGTGTAAGAGTCAAATGGATAAAGTACTGAAGACATATTATTGTAAGCTATTGTTTCTTCCATTTTGTGTCATGAAGGCACGAATCTTCATCTACAAAAAATAAAGTCTGATTCATGGCACTCTTTAGAGAAATCAGAAACCTTCAATTAGATGGCAGAATAATAACTCTTTTATGGGTTAATTAAAGGACTGTCAGATGGAACTATATTATGAAACTTGCTGCCTTTAAATTGTTCTAAATTATACCAGATAATAGATCCACATTTAGTTTCCTGAGATAGCTTTTTTGTTTTATTGACAGTAGTAAATCTTACTGTGAGAGCATTCTGGTCACCACCATACACCTTCCTGCTAAGGAACAAGGTGGTTCTGATCCCCTTGTTCTTGTCAGGCTGCCAGTAGTTGCAGCCTCCCCACATCCCTCCCATCACGGGAAAAAGGTGAGCGATGTGGTCCCTCATGGTGTGAAAACACTGAACGGGAAGGTTAGTGCATTATGAACGATGTACTGATAAAGTTGATATTAAGTAGAAAAAAGAAAGACATTGTGCTCCTAAGGGTGAAGGTGCAGAGAGAAGGGACATAGAGCACGAAGGAAAAAGGATAGGAGATACAGAAAAATTGAAGAGAGGAAAGTGATTAGTACGAGTCGATCAATAGTGAAGGATAATGCGCGATAAATGTATGACTGAATGAGTTGAATGGACATTAGTTGATTGATCAGTTTGTTGGTAAGGATACACTCGTTCGACGATTGATTGATTGATTGATTGATTGATTGGGAAGGATACACACGTTAGGTGATGACTGCTGAATATGCAAGGCACCGCAGCATCAAGAGTGATATGCCACTTGAAAGGGAAATACAGGAAGGGATAGCAAGCTTTGACTGCTACTGCTGTTACTGTACCCAAACCCAGAGAAGGGCCCACTCCTCCTGCCCTATATTCCTTGCCTCTCCCCTGCTTTGTGAGTGTACACACACACACACACACACACACACACACACACACTGATAGAGAAAGGTGTGGTGGGGGGGGGGGGGAGGAGGTACTTCATATCAGTTCATGTTGAAAAGTCGTACTACACCTACCGTTCCAAGATTGATCCACTCATTAACGGCGTCCACTTCCCGTTGTATGAGGGGACTGTCCGAGTCTCTCACAATGTATCGGTTTACCAGAGGGTCTCCCATTACAGAAAACCTCCAGGTCATTGCAAACGACTCATTCACATTACCAATACCTGTAATAGAAAAGTGATAGGTTTAGTCGAGCTCAAAGAGGTAAGTTCTGTAGGGAGTTAGGTATAGGTAATTAGAAAAAGAGATTGGAAAAGATAGTTAGGTAGGTACTGTAATTATGCAATCAGTTATTAAAGAATTATCCATTTGGGATTTGTCTTACATGGAATAGTCTACTTGGGTATTGGACCGTATATTTGTATCGTTGTCAGTGCTCACACACAAGATTATAGAGTGAACGAATACAAATTTAAGCCTCGGAGGCCCCTGGGGATGGGCCAGAAAACTCCCCTCAGCCTGGACCCTTAGATGACGACCCCCGAGATGCCCTGGACCATTGCCTGACTCACTCTTTATTAATTTTGCAACATTCGTGGCCTTTCCTCTAACTTCTCATCTGTCCAACACCACCTCTTCTCTGCTAAACCTCATCTTCTCTTCCTCACCGAAACCCAAATCTCAACATCAACTTATAGCAACCCCTACTGTGTCTCCTCTTACTTTCTCTATCCTCAGTTTTGTGCCAAAGGCGGCTGTTGCGTATACGTACACAACGACCTTACTTGTTCTCATGTTCCAGAACTTATCTCTTCTGAATTCCCAACCCTCTGGCTTCCGCTCACCTGTTACTCTCAAACTAAATACATCTGTGCTGTATATCTCTCTCCTAACTCTACTGACTATCCAAAATTCTTTGACTATCTTACCTCAAAAGTGGAACACATTCTATCCCGATCTCTTTTCTCAGAAATCTCCATTTTAGGAGATTTCAATGTTCACCACCGCCTTTGGCTTTCATCTCCTTTCACTGATCCACCTGCTGAACAAGCCTTCATCTTTTCTATCCTCACCGACCTAGAACAGTTAATTCAGTACCCTACCCATATTCCAGACCGCCTTGGAGATCAGCCCAATATCCTTGACTTATACCTAACCTCTCATCCTTCTGCTTATACTGTTGAACTTTTCTCTCCTTTGGGCTCCTCCGATCATAATCTTATTTCAGTATTCTGTCCTATCGCTCCAATAAAACCTTTGGACCCTCCCAGGAAGCGGTGTCTGTGGCACTACAGCGCTGCCAACTGGGATGATCTGAGGCAGTACTTTCAACATATCCCATGGAATTATTTTTACTTTCGTGGCCGGGGTCCCTCTGAGTGTGCTGCACGCATCTCAGAGATGATCCTCTCGGGCATGGAGGCATACATTCCATATTCTTTCCCTCTTACTAATTCACGAAACTCTTGGTTTAATCACGCTTGTTCTGCTGCTGTCCACAACAAGGAGAAGCTTTCAGACAGTACCGATGCCTTCAAACTGATAAATCTCGTGCTCTGTATATTTCTGCCCGGAATCGTGCCAAATCTGTCCTCCGACTAGCCAAAAAATCCTTCATCCGTGCCAAGTGCAATGACCTGTCCAACTCTTCCACTGGGGTTGCTGATGGTGTAACGGTTAGCACACTCGCTCAGCACGCGAGAGATCCCGGGTTCAATTCCTGGGTCAGTGGAATTGTTGGACAACTTTCCCAGCCCCCTATGTGCTGCACAGATTTCGTAAATATTTCACCTCCACACAGTTGCTGTCTCTGTACAGGGGTCTCATCCGCCCCTGTATGGAGTATGGCTCTCACGTGTGGTGTGGCTCAACCTTTACAACACTCCTGGACAAGGTGGAGTCAAAGGCCTTTCGTCTCATCAACTCTCCTCCTCTTACCGATTCACTACAACCTCTCTCTCTTCGCCGCAATGTTGCATTACTTTCTCTCTTCTATCGCTATTACACTGGACATTGCTCTTCTGAACTCTTTCAATGTATGCTTCCTCCCCTCAGGAGAGCATGCAAAATTTGCCAAGCCACTCGTTCTTACCTCTTTTCTGTCCAACTCCCTAATGTAAGAGTTAACCGGTACTCTCAATCTTTCATATAAACAACTGGTCTGGAACACTCTACCTTCATCCATCTTTCCACCTTACTACGACTTATATTCCTTCAAACGTAATTTGTCTAGGCATCTCGGACGAAATTGGACATGATTTTGGACCACTCTCACTATGTACTACGCAGATGAGGACAATAAGCTGGCTCAGAGCCTCTAGTCCTCATCTTTTTGGATATAGAAAAAAAAATCTTTGTACCTGGTAAACTCTCGACGTCGCAGATATCAAGATGTGAGTTGTTGCAGGCGAGCACAGTCACGGAGGTTGACTTGTGCCCAGTTCAAGTATACCCTCATGGACCATCCAGGGGTAGAAATTGGGAACTTCGTATACCAACTTTTCCAAACCCTTGTAGTAAGCGTTGGGGAATCTCCATACACCACGTAGCTCACCACCTGTGGGTAGAAAAAAGGTGACGCTCAGTTGCCAAGGTTGCAAGTGTAATTTTTTTATATTTTACTGCCACTTCGCCACTTCGCAGGTTTCTATCAGCCTATAGTCACCAACCCACTCATTAACTTACGGGAATGTTCCTAGTTTTGCTGGGCGAAGCGTAATTTTCGAGTCATGCTCAAACATACATACAAATCAAATAAATTATAAGATCTTGTATGTTAATTATGAATGAATTGGTTCAGGTTGCCTTTTAATCCACTGCAACATAAAAACCTTTAAGTTTGATTAAACTCTTGTGTGTAATGTATATTTTCATACTTCTTACATCAATTCACTGAAATAAATATAACTATAAGATCACTTATATATGAATGTTATTAAACCTTTTTGTTTTCAAGTCACAGCGACAATTGGACACGGAATAAATAATTGATAAGGAATATATTTATCATTCTGACCATTTAATAACATTCACATCACCGCAATACAGTTACATATCATAACAATTGACAAATATTGTAACTAACCTTCTGTCCTGGCCCTCTAAGTGTTGCTGTTGATCCACACGTAGATTCCTCTGTATGTTTTGTGACTTATGGTGGACATGTGGCCAGTTGCTGAGTTCTGTTGCATCCACACAATCCAAGATTGACCACTTGTTGGCAGTTGAGACTTAGTTCATGGGTAGTATTGTCAAAATATATATAGTTTCAAGTACAGGATGAAGAAGGATGGTACTCTTGGGTACATGCTAATTGTAAATGGATTGTGTGTAAGCAGAGTAATTGTGGCCACCATCCCCAAAACCCTCAACCAAACCGTTTCCTTCGTAGGTTCATAATTTTTCCGTGAAGTATATACCTGTGCAAGTAATATGAAGAAATTAGTACAATATATATATATATATATATATATATATATATATATATATATATATATATATATATATATATATATATATATATATATATATATATATGATATATATATATATATATGCAAGAGAAGGTAAGGGATGTGAGAGTAGAGGTGACTTGTGTGAGGAAGGAGAGTTCTAAGTTTGGCAGGTGTGAGTGAGGGTGTATTGTAATGGAGGGTGTGAGGGTACCGAGTGCTGAAATAAATAATGTACGTACATATGTGGGTCCGAGGGAGGTGTTAAACTGGGTGCTCAGAGAGTGAAGAAATTGTAGGGTGCTTTGATCCATTAATGACCCCTTGATAGTGAGCGAAAACAACAGGTTAGACTCGAAGACATGAACGATAAATAAGACGCGGTAGATTAAATAGATAAAGAGCAGTGAGGGAAGTGCCATAACAGCTGCCGAGAAGTGCATTAATTTTGTACCCTGGCTTACATCAGATTATGTTTCTTGTCAAAGAGAATCAATCACTACTACCAATGAAAGTGTACGCTTGACTTGGTATGTGAAAAGGAACGGACAGTGAACGTTAACATGTCATCGAGACGTTTGCATTATTTTGTCCTGGTGAGTTAGAAGGTACGGAAGTGAACGTTAGCATGTCACCAGGACTTCGAGAAGGTCCGTACGGAAGTCAATGTTTCCATGTCGCCGGGACGTTTGCGTTGGTCCTGGTGTGTGAGAGAGACCAGGGTAAAGTGAAACATTTATCACCTCGCCTGTCCTACCTGCCTGTCGTGCCTCTGGACAGTCACATGAATAAGTACAAGTCGACAGGAGGGGAAAGTCAACATTCATTTTCGCAGCGTCATTAAATGTTTATATTACACTTTAAATGTGACGTGAAGTGATATTTGAGTAAGATAAGACGAGTGTGGGGCCAGGAATGAGATAAGAGGTGTCAAGGTTCATAATGATGATGATGATGGTGATGATGATGATGATGAAAAGCGTCCGTGTTTAAGCTTAAATATTACTGAATATATTCTAGAGCAAATATATAATGTTAGAAATTATGTTATACTGTTAAGATTCTGCAATACACACACACACACACACACACACACACACACACACACACACACACACACACACACACACACACACACACACATATATATATATATAATATATACAGAGAGAGAGAGAGAGAGAGAGAGAGAGAGAGAGAGAGAGAGAGAGACGAGAGATGAGAGAGAGAGAGAGAGAGAGAGAGAGAGAGAGAGAGAGAGAGAAGAGAGAGAGAGAGAGAGAGAGAGAGGAGAGAGAGAGAGAGAGAGAGAGAGAGAGAGAATAATGATAGATACGCAGAAATAAAAATAGGCCGCTGATAGTTATTAAGATGAAATAACAAACTATAAGACAGTGCAGGGGGTGAACAAAGCAGGACTGAAGGTAGTTAGTTAGTGAAGGCAGCACAGACCAGACAGCAACATGGCAAGGCAGCACGGTGAAGTGATGTGAAAGTGCAGCAGGCCAGAGCAACACTATACAACACCACGTCACACAGAGAGGTGGTAGAGCAAAGCAGCTAGGACAGAGCAGACGAGGGAAGGCAGGTAGGTGATAAAACAATGCAAGGCAGGGCAAGGCAAGGTAGGACAAGGCAGGGAGGTGGTATGGCAAGGCAGGGCAAGGCAAGGCAGGGCAAGGCAAGGCAGGGCAAGGCAGGGAGGGTGGCATGGCAAGGCAGGGCAAGGCAGGGAGGTGGTATGGCAAGGCAGGGCAAGGCAGGGAGGTGACAGGGGATGAATGAGGGTCCGGCCAACACTAAATTACACACCGCCAGCACCGTGTATGGAGCACGAAAAAAATGGTCATGAAAAATAAAGGCTGCAATTCTGACTGGGCGGTAGGTGGGTGGAAACTGCAGGGGGGGACGCGTTATCTTTATACACACACACACACACACACACACACACACACACACACACACACACA
Organism: Petrolisthes cinctipes; assembly: GCA_033782935.1. Taxonomy (NCBI): domain Eukaryota; kingdom Metazoa; phylum Arthropoda; class Malacostraca; order Decapoda; family Porcellanidae; genus Petrolisthes; species Petrolisthes cinctipes. Next base: position 21,606 of record JAWQEG010008602.1, read on the forward strand.
CACACACACACATTGTTGCTTGAACGAGGTGGTGAGTTGTGTCCAGTTAGTGTCTTTTGCTTATATTTTCTTTCTTGATTACTTTTCCTTCCTTAATTTCTTCGTTCCTTGTTCTGATTTTTTCTTCTATTCCGTTCAATCATTCCTCTCTTTTCCTTCCTTGTACTTGTAATCTTCACACACTGAGGGTTTCATCATTTCCTTTCTGTATGTAGGTTCCAAG
>JAWQEG010008603.1:0-17374 GCA_033782935.1 Petrolisthes cinctipes
TTTGTGTTCTGTAGATATATGATAACTTTCCTACTGTAGTGAATAGTATTATATTTCCTATAAGTAGTGAGATGTATATTGGAATTATAGTATAGTAGTAGTAGTTATAGTATAGTAGTAGTAGTAGTTATAGTATAGTAGTAGTCGTAGTAGTATAGTACAGTAATATTTATAGTATGATTCCGATGTATAAGTAAAGAAGCAGTTTTTCATTTCCAGTCACACATTAACCAAAGCAATAACATCCTATGAAAAAATACATGGAAAGAAAGGTCTGATACACTAACGAGTCACCCTTATGTGTCTCGAAACCTATATCCTCGACTGTACATTGGGGCTGTATGCAGGAATCAGTGGCCAAGAGTAGTATGTTTCCTGGTATGGTATGGAGAAATCAGTCACCCTTCATTCTGTATTATAATAACATGTTTCTGGGTTATTTTTTTGTAGGTATCAGTCGCGCCTTCTTTTCGCCTCACAACAAACATATGGATGATCGACCCCTTCACACCAAACACTTGTACATACCAGGCTTCACTGACTCTGGCTTTGTGTTCGTGTTCTTGTGTCTCTTGTAGGGGCTTAGGTTAAGATCGCTCCAGGCCTCCCCGAGATATCTATAATATATTACCTCGCCCTTGGTGTGGGAAGTGTATGTGTTTTGTTTTGTGTTTTATTCACTTTTTTGTTCTGTGTGTATTTTTTTTTGTTTTGAGAGATTGTAAGTAGTTCTACATCTGCTTTCAGGACTTCTATTATGTTCTGCAAAATCAAGGGCTGGCGATCCATTTAATTTATGCTACAAAATAACTGAGGCACTACAGTATAGCCTACTTCTTGGCGTAGTATGGAGTAACCAGTAGCTCTCCAATTCACTCACGACAGATTATTGTATTGTTCATTCGTTCCATGTGTTGGATATCGAAATACGAAGGAAATGTGTTAGAAAGTACAGAGATAAAATTTATACTGCAGAGAAGGAAATACAAGAATTTTACTTCTTGGAAAATACTGGAATGTGCAGGAGACGTGTGATTGGAATATGTAGTAGAGAACAGACTGAAACATTTAGGAAATAATTTAATATGTAGGTAGACGAAGAGAAACGAGGATAAAATCAGGAAGAAGGGTAGCCTGTTGTGACTTGCTGGGGGCAGTACTGTGAACGAAAGAAAGTGGCTTCATATATTGGAGTGTATGTCAGAGAGAGAGAGAGAGAGAGAGAGAGAGATTAGTAGTTAGATAGATATTGTTTGATGGTGGAGAGAGAGAGAGAGAGAGAGAGAGAGAGAGAGAGAGAGAGAGAGAGATTAGTAGTTAGATAGATATTGTTTGATGGTGGGGAGAGAGAGAGAGAGAGAGAGAGAGAGAGAGAGAGAGAGAGAGAGAGAGATTAGTAGTTAGATAGATATTGTTTGAGAGAGAGAGAGAGAGAGAGAGAGAGAGAGAGAGAGAGAGAGAGAGAGAGAGAGAGATAGAGAGAGAGATCAGTAGTTAGAGAGAGATATTGTAAGATAGTAGGGAAGGAGAGAGGGAGAGATTATGGCTGCCACCGTCATAACAGGAAGACAGACATTCATCATTCTCACCGCCACCACCACTACTATACTACTACTACCATCATCATCATCATCATCTGGATACATTACACACAATTGATGGATTCCTGTCAGATGGCTCACTCCCTCGCTTCCCTCGTCCTCCTGTTATTCCTCTCTCCTTATCCTCCTACTCTCCCTCCTAATCCTCCTCCTTCCTCCTAATCCTCCTCTTCGTCTCCTTCCTCCTAATCCTCCTCTTGGTCTCCTTCCTCCGTTCTCCTAATTGTGCTTATCTTCCTCTTCCTCCTCCTTCCTCTTAATCGTTCTAATCCTCCTCTCCCTCTTCCTCCTCCTCCTCCCTCTCCCTCCAAATCCTCCTCTTCGTTTCCTTCCTCCGTTCTCCTAATTGTCCTCTTCCTCCTCCTCTCCCTCTTCATCCTCACCCTCTTCATCCTCATCCTCCTCACCCTCTTCATCCTCCTCCTCCTCACCCTCTTCCTCCTCCTCTTCCTCCTCCTCTCCCTCCTCCTCCTCTACCTCACCCTCTTCCTCCTCCTCCTTCTCTCCCTCTTCTTCCTCCTCCTCCTCTCCCTCTTCTTCCTCCTCCTCCTCTCCCTCTTCCTCACCCTCTTCCTCTTCCTCCTCCTCTCCCTCTTCCTCCAAATCCTCCTCTTCGTCTCCTTCCTCCGTTCTCCTAATTGTACTCATATTCCTCCTTCCTCTACCAGTCTCTCTCCGTTTGTGTTTTGCTCAGTCTACCCAATTAATGTTCTGTGGTTTCTCCTTGACGTGGCAACTGGAACTCTCTATCTCTTTCGAACGGTACCAAATCTACAACCTAAGTTTTAATAGTAACAGAGAGTCACCTTGTTGCTCTTCTGTTTGCATGTCTTTGTATTTACCTATCTGTCTCTGTCTACCCATCTGTCCACCTACCTATCATTTTCTTTCTAAAAAAAAAAAAAAAAAATCTGAACCGTTTTCACCATGACATATCAATTTATTTCTTCACAAACCGTACAAGGTCTGAAATGATTGAAATAGACTGCCAACCGAGGTAGTTAGGGGATAGTAGTAGTGTTGGAAATTGTGATGCAACTGATTCCTAAAAAAAATTCCATACAATACAATTATTTTTATTAATCTGATCATGTTTTCTGACATACATGGGAAGAATCAAACCAAAAAAAGTTTGTTACCCCCCTTAACACTACCTTGTCAGATCAGTGTAACGTAAAGGTTAGGCAAGTGTTGGTGAGGTACGTGACTGGCAGACTCAATGTTTATTTTTTCCCTTTTTAATGTACTGTGTAGGTGTGGTTTTTTTCTTTACTCTGGTCTGGTGTGGTCTTTTCTACCTCACTCTGGTCTGGTGTGATCTTTTCTACCTCACTCTGGTCTGGTGTGGTCTTTTCTACCTCACTCTGGTCTGGTGTGGTCTTTTCTATCTCACTCTGGTCTGGTGTGGTCTCTTCTACCTCACTCTGGTCTGGTGTGGTCTTCTCTACCTCACTCTGGTGTGGTGGTGTGGTCTTTTCTACCTCACTCTGGTCTGGTGTGGTCTTTTCTACCTCACTCTGGTTTGGTGTGGTCTTTTCTACCTCACTCTAGTCTGGTGTGGTCTTCTCTACCTCACTCTGGTCTGGTGTGGTCTTCTCTACCTCACTCTGGTCTGGTGTGGTCTAATAAAATTCTCTTTGCTAGCTACTCAACTGATATCTCGTGGTCTGGTATAACCTAGAGTGGTCTAGAATGGTCTGTGGTCTAGTATATTCTTAGCAAATCCATACTTGTCTGGCGTGGTTTCGTTTTCGTGGTCTGATTTTGTGGAGTGTGTTTTTCCTTTATTCTCTGTTGGACTTAAGTGGTCTAATTTGGTCTGGTTTAGCCTAGAATGGTCTGTGTGGTTTTATCTTATGGTCTGATCTGTGCTGGTGGTTTCATCTTCATTTCACCTTGGTCTGATGTGGTCTGGTCTGGTCTAATGTGGTTTGGTGTAGCCTAAAATGATCTGTGTGGTTTTATCTTATGGTCTGATCTGTGCTGGTGTGTTCATCTTTATTCCACCTTGGTCTGGTCTGGTGTGGTGTGGTGTGGTGTAGCCTAGAATGGGTCTGTCTGGTGTTACGGTCTGGTTTGTCCTGGCTGGAGAAGGCCTGAGGGGATTACTTCCTCGGTATGAGTTATGAGTCACCAGAGAGAAAAAATACCTGAAAAAGTATTTGTGTTGGCATAGCTTGTTGTTGTTGGGGCTGTCTGGTGTGTGTGTGTGTGTGTGTGTGTGTGTTGATTTTCTGCTCGTGTACGTATGAATGTGTGTGTGTGTCTGTCTGTTTTGATTTTCAGCTCGTGTAGGCTACGTTTGATTGTATGTATGTGTGTATTTGTGTGTGCTTTGATTTTCTGCTCGTGTACGTATGAATCTGTGTGTGAGTGTGTGTATGTTGCTGGGTTATGGATGTGTACATGAATATTGTTTGCGTGTGTGATGTGCGAGGTGTGGTAAACTAATCTATACTAATTTGTGACGCTTGTATCCGTCTGTCGGTCTGTCCGTCTATGCAAGGCTAAACGGACGAACCCAGGGAACAATTATTAGTCGACATGGGTTACTTGTTACGATCGTGATATAGCCTAGGATTGATAGGGCCGAAATTTGATGATGATATAAAACTATATATTTACGAGTCTGGCTTTCCATGCAAGCTATAAAACTATGGACAATTCACGACTCTTTACACAGCGGGGTCTCGTACGCTTATGTTCATCATAGGGGGTTACGTAGAGGGATACCCAGAGTATTTAGAGGGTTTTGGCCTGTGGTGATAGGTTGATGAACTCGAGGGTTAGTGAGATATCCATGCTGTGCCATAAAAGCAGATCCTCTATTCGTATATTGAGGTATTTAATATCCTGCCATAACTTGAAGGAATCAAAGTCTTGCAGTTCACCCACTACCCTTTGCTGTATATGGCCCCTTCGTAATAACTTAAATCATTGCATATACTTAATATGTATTTATTAGATATAATATATCGTTTCTGTAAAAAAAAAAATGAACTGATTTGCTTCAATAAAATTGATATAAAGTTATATAATTAAGGCTCATTATTACTGATTGTAGATGATCACTTTGTTGTGCAAATATATTATGTAATTTATCTTAGTTTGCATTATCTTCACCTTAAGTTAATACTCTCCTTATGATCAGATTTGGGGGCTACTGAATCCTACAATCAGCGTCAGGAAACAGGCTACATTAGTATACGAATAGGGGATCTGTTTGACAACATAGTTTGGAGAATATAAGTCGGTGGAAAGTATTTCTGTCGCTACAAATTAATAATAATGAACCTCAGTAACTTTAAATTTCTATTATTTTTACCTCACTTCGCGTATATTACAACACAAGTCATTTATCATGGTAAAAATCTCCATGAAGGTATTTCTTGTCAGCACAACTTTCGCCTCGCCCGTCCGTCCGTCCGTCCGTCCGTCTAGCTCGTTGTTTAATTGCATATTCATGTTACCTCGAGTCAGGCCACAAAACTTGCCACTGTCGCCGGCAGTCTGAGTGTGTTGAAGGCTCTGAGGCTCCTGTGTGTGTGTGTGTGTGTGTGTATGTGTAGTGAATTCTTATAGTAGTGGTTTGCAGGAGAATACGACTGGAAGAAAGAGTAAGAGCAAAAATGGAAGTAAAGGTAAATAGAGCAGAAAGGGAGAATGTAGGGTGGTATGAAGAAGGGGGAAGGAAAGGTTAGATGAATAATATGAATGAGTGGTGGGGACTGAAGTGGGGTGAGGGAGAAGGCTCGGAATTGAGGGAGGAAGGTGAAAAGTGAGAGTAAACTGAAGTTAAAGAAAGGGAGGGACGGAAATGGATTGAGTGAGAGAGAGTAATTTAAAAGATTATAGAGAATTAATAATGTTTTTGGTATGGTGGTGGATTTAAATTGGGAGGAGGGGGAAGAGAGGAATGAAGGTTGGAATGAGAAGGAAGAGGAGTCAAATGGTGGAGATGTGAGGTGGAGGGATGAGGAGAAATGGTGGTTTTAGGTTGAAGGAGGAGAAGGGGGAGAGAGAGAGGAAGGGGAAGAGGAAGAGGGGGAGAGGGAGGAAGAGGAGGTGCTGGAACAGAATATTGCAATTCGACGTTCAAAGTCAAATAAAAAGAAGTATAAGTTTGTTTACATTCCCTTCCTCAAACACTACCTCCAACATCATCAACAGTACACACACACACACACACACACACACACACACACACACACACACATACACATAATTCTTAGACAGTGAAGTATTTCCAGTAACATTATTTATATTTTCTTTGATTAGGTTTGACGCCAGTAGTGTTTTCCTTTCATAAAAAAAAATCGTCTGCTGGAAGTCAAGAATAATCATCACTTCATCATTATTATCATTCTCTCTCTCTCTCTCTCTCTCTCTCTCTCTCTCTCTCTCTCTCTCTCTCTCTCTCTCCACAGACAAGATCTTCAAGATGAAATAAACAGTTTCCACGCACACTGACAACAACACATAATTCCCACGTCCCCCTTACCAAGCTCACGACTGCAGGCAAACACACACACACACACACACACACACACACACACACACTCTCTCTCTCTCTCTCTCTCTCTCTCTCTCTCTCTCTCTCTCTCTCTCTCTCTCTCTCACACTACGCCACCACGAGAGCAAGATTAATTCTGGGAACACCCAAGTTCGGTTGGGAAAACAAAAGTTTGAAAGCTGTGAGTTAGAGTTAGAGAGGGAGGGGGCCGACATAGACAGAGCTGTGTCATGAAAAGTGATAGACAAGAGAGAGAGAGAGAGAGAGAGAGAGAGAGAGAGAGAGAGAGAGAGAGAGAGAGCAGTGCCATGAAAAGTGACAGACAAGGGAAAAGTGAGAGAGAAAGGGGGAGGCGGATGTAACAGTGTCATGGAAGGTTATATAAGAGAGAGCCATCACTGCCATTGGAGGAGGTGATTGTGGCGCCCTAAGACGACTGCCGGAGTGAGAGGGGTCTTGGGAGGGGGTTTTGTGGGTATAGGGGGATGTTAGCCGATGGGGGTGTTATATGCTTGTAGAGGGATTCAGGGTCTCTCTCTCTCTCTCTCTCTCTCTCTCTCTAAACTGTGGATCAGTTCAAGTCCAGATTAGACAGTCTTAAATAACTGTCTAGGTGTTTAAGCCGTTGCGCGAGTGTTCCTTGATCGTTTTACATGACACATTCGAGGACGGTCGCCTACTTGCGCAACTAAACCCACAGGTACCCTCTTTGATGGATCGTAAGGTCCCCTAGGGTACTTCTTTTCCTTGTAACTCTCTCTCTCTCTCTCTCTCTCTCTCTCTCTCTCTCTCTCTCTCTCTCTCTCTCTCTCTCTCTCTCTCTCTCTCTCTCTCTCTCTCTCTCTCTCTCTCAGCATCCACAACAAATTTACAGACTTAGAGGAATTAACTTTCACAGAAAATTATGATATAATCGGCATAACAGAATCGTGGCTAAATACCGAAAGCAGAGACTTCCTAGCAGAGTATAAAATTCCCAGCTACACAATATTTGAGAAAGGACGAACAAATAAAAGGGGAGGCGGAGTTCTATTATATAATAAAGACGACCTCAAACCGATCCTATTATCAAAGCCCCATATCGATAACGTAGATACACTATTTATAATCATTAGAAATAATTGCGGGATAATATTTTTGTTAACTTTAATATACAGACCCCCAGCTCAACCAGTACAAGCCGACCGTGATATCTATGAGTAAATTAACGAGATGAGTAACACGCATGAGGCCGTAATTCTTGGCGATTTTAATTTACCAGTAACAAAGTGGGGAGAACTATTATCAGCTCACTATGGACAAGACCTTTATACTAACTTACAAGAGAGCTCCCTTATCCAGTTTGTTATTAGCCTAACTCGTGGAAATAACGTTCTTGACCTAGTATTTGCAACAAAAGAAGACTCGATAGGGAATATTAACGTGGGTGATGAGTTTACTAATAGCGACCACCGCATAATCGCATTCAGTATAAATTTCAATAGAAGCGAAATAAATTACAGCTACGAAAAAATCCCCGACTTTAGAAAAGCTAATTTTCACCAACTCAGAGCGATACTTAAAGATACCGATTGGAAATGTCTGCGAGACACTAGTGACATTAATACACAGTGGAACTTTTTCATTAATGCGTATACAAAAGCGGTCAAAGATATCATACCGTTAAAAAACCAACGTTCAGCAGAAAACTTAAAGCCCAAGTGGTGGAGTAAAGAGATAGCCGACTGTTTACGCGCCAAAAAGAACGCCCACAATAGAGTTAAAAACACAGATGACAATGACGAGCAGGCCAAGTTTACAGACTTATGAAGAAAAGCCAAAAAGTTAATCAAACAGAGTAAAAAGACCATTGAAAAACACGTTGCAAATCAAAGTAAGACAAACCCAAAGGAGTTCTACAGTTATATTCGGCATAAGAAAGTACTCACGTCAACTATCGGACCACTACTTGATGAGAATGGAGACTTTACCACAGATGAAGAGCGAATGAGTGGTATCCTTAATTTCTTTGTATCAGTCTTTACTACAGAAAACCTGAATGATATACCAGCAGAAACAACAGTCCAAAATGAAAACGCCGAGGTATTAAGTAATATCAGCATTACCGAAAGTGACGTAATAAAATGTATTGATAAATTAAATGTAAATAAGTCACCTGGGCCAGACACGATCTCCCCTGACATATTAAAGGAAGCAAAAAGTGAAATAGTAAAACCTCTGACTCTGCTCTTTAACTTTTCCTTACACACTGGAACATAACCTGACGAATGGAAGCTCGCTAACGTAACACCAATATTTAAAAAAGGCAGCAAATCTCTACCTAGCAACTATCGCCCTATCAGCCTAACCTCAGTCGTATGCAAAATGCTAGAGACAATCATAAGAGATAAACTTACAAATCACTTAGAGGAAAACAACTTACTTAGAGACACTCAACACGGTTTTCGTAATAAATGCCCTTGCCTAACGAACCTATTAGACTTTTTAAATGACATTTTCAATGAATATGATAAGAGTAAAGCAGTAGACATAATTTATCTAGATTTCCAAAAGGCCTTTGACAAAGTTCCACATAAACGCTTAATATCTAAATTAAAATCACATAGAATCCAAGGCGATACCGTAATATGGATAGAGAACTGGCTAAGAAACCGAAAACAAAGCGTGGTAATAAATGGAAAATTATCTAGTTGGACAAGCGTTACGAGCGGGGTGCCACAGGGGTCAGTTTTAGGGCCAATCCTATTCCTAGTTTACATAAACGACATAGACGATGGCCTCTCATGCATAATATCGAAGTTTGCCGATGACACCAAAATTGCAAATTCAGTACTCACTAATGCACAGATTAAAGAAATGCAAGATAATCTCGATAAATTGTCAAATTGGACGAAAACTTGGCAAATGTCCTTCAATGCAGATAAATGTAAAGTGCTCCACATCGGACATCATAACATAGCAGCAAACTACTCGTTAAATGGTAAGCAACTCAAAAGCGTGGATCGAGAGACAGACTTAGGGGTAACAGTATCAAGTAACCTAAAATCCAGTCAGCAGTGTACGGAAGTAATTAAGAAAGCAAATAAAACTATCGGCTTTATTGGCAGAGCATTCGAGTATAAGTCTAAAGACACAATCCTCACTTTGTATAATTCCTTGGTCCGTCCCCTTATGGAGTATTGTGTTCAAGCCTGGTGCCCGTACTACCAGAAAGATATAGCAAAATTGGAACGAGTCCAACGTAGAGTTACTGAAATGATACCAAGTCTGAGAAATAAAACGTAAGATGAACGGCTAAGCGAACTAAATCTATTCCCTTTGACACAATGTAGACTGAGAGGTGACTTAATCCAGGTATTTAAAATAAGCAAAGGCATAGATAATATGGACTGCAACAAATATTTCACTATCGATCAATCAAACTACACGAGAGGAAACGGCTGCAAAATCATAGGCAAGTCTTTTAATTCGCATGAATCAAAGAATTTCTTTTTTAACCGAGTCGTCAACTTATGGAATGGGCTTCCCCGTAACGTAATAGACTGTAACACCGTAGACAGCTTCAAACGTCGCTTAGATAAACACCTTGCGTCTAATCCCCGACTTACAATGTTTACTAATGAATCATTTTTGCCCATTACAGGTGGCAAGTTAGCAAAATTTCACCTACTTTCTTTCTTTCCTATAAAATTTCCTTGTGGAGTACTTCTGCCAACCCCACAAGGTTCCCATTCCTGACTTTATTTCCTGTACGGCTCAGGCCGGAGGGAGTGGAGGGTGGGGAGAGAGCCTTCTACCTTGCTATCCTTATCTACGACTATCACTGGGGAGTAACCTTCTAATCAGGTCACCCCGTTTGGACCGTAAGGTCTGTTGTGGTCTGTGTTTCTATGTAACTCTCTCTCTCTCTCTGGCTTTTATTTCCCTGACCCGATATGAGCTAAGCTAGAGTGGCGTTACCAACCGGGCTTATACCAGTTTCACAGACAATATGTATATTCAAGGTCACCGGGTACTACTTCCCTCTACTATAGTATATTTACATTTGTTCCCTTCTTATCGTATCGAAAATTTTATGATTTCTGAGTGTAGCCTACTGCGTTAGACTGCCAGGTAAATATGATAAAACAGAATATCACTCTAATTTTATGGTTGAAATTTATTTTAGCGAAATTTTTGTAGCCTAATTCGATAATGTTGCAATATTTATGCTTTGTTCATAAAACCCTGTGTGAATTCCGGTGTTTGTGATACATATATATTTTTCTGGATGGAATGAGAGTCCATACAGATAGTGCAGGTGGTTTTTCTGCACAAGAGGTATAGCACTATCAGCCCTAACGTCCTTTACTAAACGGGGAAGTACCCACAAGTAGCGTTAATGCTCACCAACTCGGGTCTCCAGCAAAAACCGCTAAGTTGCCAGCCGCGTCACTGCTGTTTTCTTGCCCCGGCCTCACGCTGATGGGGTACATATGTTGGCCAGACGTCGGTGCCTTCTTCAGGAGTACTAAGCAAAACCTCGATTCAGTGCGTTGGGTAAGGAGGTATATTTGTTGTCGGTTTGTTGGTTAGGGAGGTATAATGGTATGTTGGATATGGAGGTATACTCGTTTAGAAGGTATATTTGTTGTCGATATGTTGGTTAGTGAAGTATAATGGTATGTTGGATATGGAGGTATACTAAGTCTTGTTTAGAAGGTATATTTGTTGTCGGTTTGTTGGTTAGGGAGGTATAATGGTATGTTGGATATGGAGGTATACTTGTTTAGAAGGTATATTTGTTGTAAGTGTATTGGTTAATTTTAGGAGATTTCATTGTTGTTGGTGAATTGGTTAAAGAGGTGTATTGATCAAGGGAAGATTCTTTTGGAGGGTAAACTGGAGGTCTCTCATTCCTCCAAACTATGCCACGAAACAGATCCCCTCATTACAGCTCGTCCGTTTCTTGGCATAGTTTGGAGGAATCACAAACCTTCCAGTTCACCAACACCAGAATCTCCCCTTAAGGAAATGTATATGCTATGGGTGAGCTATAATTATGAGAAGGGAATCTATTTGAAGGTTGGAGGAATTAGTACCATAGCCTCCAAAATCACCGACAACAGCAGTAAATTTCCTCTTTTGGAAGGGTCTGTCAGGGAGGCGTTCCATTTTGTTGGGAGGAAAGGCAAGGAAGGGGAAAACGCACTAATGATGCAAAAACAGACAACGGACCTGCTCACCAGATTTAAGAGTCACGGAAGGAAGAGAAATGAGGTGAGTGTGGGTGAGGGAGAGGTCTGGGGAGGGGAGGGGAGGTGGGTGTGGGTTAGGGAGAGGTCTGTGGAGGGGGAGGTGAGTGTGAGGAGGGAGAGGTTTGTGGAAGGGAGGGGAGTGTAGGTGAGGGAGAGATATTAGTGGAGGGGTGGGTGAGGGAGAGGAGAGGGGAGAGGAATGTGGGTGAGGGAGAGGTCTGGGGAGGGGAGGGGAGGTGAGTATGGTGGAGGGAGAGGTTTGTGAAGGGGATAGGGAAAGATTAGTGTGACGTAAAATAGGTTTGGGTGGAATAAAATGGTAGTTTGGGGAATGAGAATGGTGTGAAGACAATAGATTGATTACATAGGTAGGTTACATAAATAAATAGTGCACACAAATAAATTACACAGTTAGAATAGTGTGGATAAGAAAGTGGATAGATAGCTAGCTTAACGCAGAAGATATCCATCCAAGTATATAAACAACACTCCAGTCAACACACATCTCAACACCCGGTAACCATCATCAATGTGCATAAGTCTGTAGAATAAAAAAAAAAAACTTGATTAAATACAAAACCGGAAAACCGGATATAGAGACACCGTGATGGGACACAGAGATAGACACACAGCCAGATAACCAACCAACCAGCCGACCCAAACACAGATCTCTACTGAAGGGATATCTCGTCAGCACAGAGATTTGTCAAAGTGATACAGTTAGCGTGTGTGAATAATATTATATACATGTGCCACCGTAGCTGAATACCCTTGCAAAAAGTCAGTCGGTGTATTTGATAAAACCCGCTTGCGTCACGAATTATGATTGAAAATGTGATAGCAGATTTATTTTCGACCCTCCCCGTGTGATTATTTTATATTATTAATGTGTAAGGTGAAGAAGTTGGCGGTTCTTTCATAAATATAAGGATCTGTGATGTTGTTGGCGAGGTGGAAGACTTCGAATTCCTCCCCGCTGTTCTTCGAATCAGCAGTACCTATTTAAACTGGAGTGAAGGGGTCTGTTTCGTGACATAGTGTGGAGTAGTCATGAACCTGCAAGTAAGAGTCAACAAATTAAGCGCTTAAAGGGAATGTAGTACTGTGTTGGTAAATTTGAAGCAGCTGAGACTCCCTAACTAGTCCAAGCAACATGACACCATTAATTTCACTCATTGGTCTTGTTTTCAGGCATACTTTGGAGGAATTCAAGGTACTAAAAATATACTATCCCCTTACCTATATTGTACACCAAGAAATACATGTAGATCAACTGTGTCGTGTGTATAAATGTGACCTCAGTCGTTTGAATGTTGTAGGTAAATCATGGTTAGGCAAAAAATCCCATTCAGAAAAAATACGTGTAGTAATATCCACCTTTGAATTGAAAAGAACAAGGTAAGAAAATAGATAAAAGTGGAAGGAAGACTTTGGACCTAATTAAAAGCCATAATACTAAAGCTCTCTAAGTAAACTCGGCTCCACGAATTATGGTTTTCATGCAGCACACGTTTTCATTCAGCTGTTATCATCATCATCATCGTCGTCGTCATATATTGCCAGACATACACCTTCCTTGTTCTAATGCCTTTGGCTCGTGACAGTCAGCCCGAGTTACTGCTCACGAGGACCAGAACAAAATCACGTACTGTTACGGGAAATCATTCATACATCATCCTAATCTTTGCATAAATTTCTCGACAATCCTGTGTGTAACCTCGGTGAACTATAAATATATATATTTTATGGTCTAGAACGGTAAAGTGCATTTCTGTGTATTTTATTTATTTATCGTTGGTTGTGGAGGCAAGGTTTGAGCGAAATATTTCCGCAGCATAAGAACTTAGAGTGAATCCAACAGTAAACAATAAAGGCTTTTACTCTCAGGTACGACGAGCGTCTCTAATGTGAGTCAATCTTTCTGGTGGTATTCTGTTAGTATAGGTTAAGGGGGTGCGGGAGTAGGGGATAGGCTTGGGGGGGGGGGGGTGCGGGAATAGTGGGACAGGCTTGGGGTGGGTAGAAAGCCTGTCCCCTATTCACGCACCGCCCTAACCCCCCCTCCCCCCACCCAAGCCTGTTCCCCTACTCCCGCACCCCCCCCCCACCCAAGCCTGTCCCCCTACTCCCGCACCCCCCTAACCCCCCTCCAAGCCTGTCCCCCCTACTCCCGCACCCCCCAAAACCCCCACAAGCCTGTCCCCCTACTCCCGCACCCCCCAAAACCCCCCCAAGTCTGTCCCCCTATTCCCGCACCCCCTTAAGGACTCCTCCAGTCTATGCATTGAAACAGATTCCCTCAATGTAAGATCGGTAGCTAACCAACAATCCGCTCCGACTTTAGACTCTTCCCGCTAAAAATATAATGTATATTAATCTGTGGAAAAAATTCTCACAGACTACACTCACGAACCTTGATTTGTAGCACATACTTTTCCGCTGTATAGAACAAACCGGTGAAAGATCTGGACAAATGTTGACTATTAAAAAGGTTAATTGAAAACGCTGCAAGTGCTTCAACAGACCAGGTCAAACACAAGCTTATCACACACACACACACACACACACACACACACACACACACACACACACACACACACACACAGGTATAAAAAAGAGGGGAATGACCGCTGGCTTTCTTCTTAAGTTGAGCTGGGTAAGCAAAGAGTTATGGCACACATGTTAAGCTCTCGTGCCTCACTTACTATACCTCCTACGTTACTGAGTTAAAGCTTCCCCTGTAAATGTTATGGAAATTTAGGTCATAACTGTGTGTCGTATATATATGTACCCTCACCCCCCCACCCACCCCCAAAAAACGACACCACAAATAAAACTTTTGAAAACCGCATTCCTCACTTTGGTATCCCTGCGTTGGGTACAGTACCTTCTGTTCGCTGCCCTGTCCTTCCCCTTCCCTGCCTTGCCTTGCCTTGCCTTGCCTTGCCTTGCCTTGCCTTGCCTTGCCTTGCCTTTAGTATGCAACTCATCGGACCCTCGTACCTGTAACGATATATATATATATATTATTTTCTTTTCTTCTTTTCTTTATGTGTATACGTCACTGTGTTGAATATAAGTGTTGTATAGGACGTTGTGTGGATCCTGTGACAAGGGACAAGTGAGAGAACACCCTCCCTGATTGATAAACTTGTGACACGGGTGGAGAGAGAGAAACAGAGAGACAGAGACAGAGACAGAGAGATAAGAATAAAAAACGGGGAGGAAAGTTAGAAAGAACAGCGGAAAAAATGGAAAACGCCGAGCCAGCAAAAGAGTGAAGGGGGAAACATTGTGTGTATGTGTGTGTGTGTGTGTGTGGGAGTACTGTACCTGTTTGTGTGTGTATGTGTGCGTGCCTTTGTGTATGTATGCGTATTAGTGTGCTTTCGTATACAAGACTTGTGAAAAGGCAGCTCGTGAAGAAATGCAAGTTTAGTCAACAAATGCCAAACTATTTTGTCAACACTGAAATATAATGAATTTTTGCGAAAGTTCAGAAAATGAAACGCACTTCCCCCACACAATATATCCAATCCAAACGTTTACAAGACGGAAGGGACTGTATTGTGCTCTGAGTATTATGCTTGCACGTAATTGGGTGCATGAGGCGGGGGGACAGACGGACAGATCAGTGAAGTGGGTAAATAACGAGAGAGAGAAAGAGAAAGTGAGTGAGTTAGTTAGTTAGTGAGTTAGTTAGTGAGTTAGTTAGTTCAGTTAGTTAGTTAGTTTGTTTGTTAGGAGAGGAGGAGGAGGAGAGCCCAGATACCGAGTTAAGAGATAAGGTGAGGTAAGTGGGCAATTGGTCAGTCCTAACCCTTGCCCTCCAATTTCCCAGCCCCCATCCACCTACCTACCTACCAACAACCTTCACTTCATTCATCGACTCTGCCCCTGCTTCACCCTGCTCTTCTTTACCCTTACCCTGCCCTACCCCAGCACTGTCTTGCCTTGCCTTGCCTTGCCTTACCCTACCCTATACTACCTTGTTTTGCCCTAACTTGCTCTGACCTGCGTTGACCCTGACCTGCCCTCACTTCCCTCTCCCCTCCCCTCGAATAACCAGCTCTGTCCTGCCCTGTTCCGCCTTTACCTTACCCTCCATTACCTTACCCTCTCCTTCCCTGCCCTGCCGGTGATGAATTACCTTCCCTCACATCACGTCCATCCATTCCACTCCCTACCTTCACACCAGCTGTTGTTGTGGGTCTTGAACAGGTGTGGAGACGGATAGAACCCCCCCTCTGTGTGTGTAGAGAGAGACGAGAGAGAGAGAGTGTGTGTTTGTGTGTGTGGTAGAGATGAGAGAAGAGAGAGAGAGAAGAGAAGAGAGAGAGAACCCAGGGATGCACCGAGCCGAGTCAAGCGGTCCAGTTGAACGAAACGACGACGCCCAATTTGTATTCAGGCGACATCGCTGGCCGGGAAAAATATCGAGCCGAATCCTCCTGAGGTGCTGAATAGAAGCCGGTACCTCACCCTCCCTCTCCCTCCCCATCTTTTCACACTCTCTCATCCCCTTCCTCTTTGCCCCCTCTTCCCTCCCCTCTTTACCTCCCATCCTCTGTCCCCTTTCTCCCTCCCTCCCTCTCTCTCTCCTCTCATATTCCCTTCCTTCCTCTCTTCTCCCCTCCCTCCATCTGCTCTCACTCACTCCCCTTTCTTCCTAACCACTCCCCCCATCCCTCTCCCTTCCTTCCTCTCTTCTCCCCTCCCTCCATCTCCTCTCTCACTCCCCTTTCTTCCTAACCACTGCCCATCCCATCCCTTCCTTACTCTCTCATCCCTTCTCCTTCCTTCCTCTCTCATCATCCCTCTCCCTACCACCTCTCCCTCTCTCTCACTCCTTCGCTCACTGGCCTGCAACCCTTTATTTCCAAGTCTCTCGTGATTCAGGGCATTTTATTTCATGTGAGTGGCTCCTGGGATTTTGCATTAGTTTAGGTTAGTGCAGGACGGGCTAGGATGAGCGAGATTTAATTACGTTGAGAGTAACAGTTAGGTTAGATCGAGTTGAAATTTAGTTAGGTATAGGTTGAGTTGGATTTAGATAGGTTAGGTTTGAGTAAAATTTAGTTTAGGTTAGATTCAGTATATGGATTTAGTTAGGTGCGGTTGAATGAAATTTAATAGTTAGGTTGAGTAGGATTTAATTAGGTAATGGTTGAGGTGGATTTATTGTTTGTGGAATAGGATTTAGTTAGGTTAGATTGAGTTGGATTTAGTTGGGTTAGATTGAGTTGGATTTTAGTTAGGTTAGACTGAGTATGAATTGGTTTGGTTTGATTAGGTTGGGAAGGGGAAAAATTACAATTAGGTTTGGGTAGGTTAGTCTTTGGGTTGAATAGGTAATACATAGGTAGGTTTGTTTACATCAGGTTAGTATGAGATCACATTAGCTTATCTTAGACACACACACACACACACACACACACACACACACACACACACACACACACACACACAAACACTTAACTGTTGCTAAAAATATAAGGTCCATAAGAACCGACACTTATCACAATCATCACCATACTTATCCCCATCACATTCACCATCAACACCACTACCACACACCCTCTCATCATCACTCTCACCACCAACAAACACCATCACCTTCATCACCACCACCATTAATTTCATCATCATCATCAATCATCACCACAGTCATCACGATCACACTCACCACCCCACCCACCCACTATCGTCACCCACACCCTGTCATCACACCACCATACCCAACTTTTCATTCACTCACCATTACTTTCATCACCATCACCATCACCTCACCATTACTTTCATCACCACCATCACCATAACTTTCATCACCATCATTACTTTCATCACCATCATTACTTTCATCACCATCATTACTTTCATCACCATCACAACCATCACCACCATTACTTTCATCACCATCACCACCATTACATTCATCACCATCACAACCATTACTTTCATCACCATCACCACCATTACTTTCATCACCACCATCACCACCCATTACATTCATCACACACTCT
>JAWQEG010008604.1:0-5000 GCA_033782935.1 Petrolisthes cinctipes
AACTACCGGGACCTAACCTGTACAAACTACCGGGATCTAACCTGGCCAAACTACCGAGACCTAACCTGTGCAAACTACCGGGACCTAACCTGTACAAACTACCGGGACCTAACCTGTGCAAACTACCGGGAAATAACCTGGTCAGACTACCGGGAAATAACCTGGACAAACTACCGGGAAATAACCTGGTCAAACTACCGGGAAATAACCTGGTCAAACTACCGGGAAATAACCGGGGCAAACTACCGGGAAATAACCTGGGCAAACTACCGGGAAATAACCTGGGCAAACTACCGGGACCTAGCCGGATCTGGCAACACTGCTACAAAACAGTAATTCTTTCAATAAATACCGAAATAATTACAATCTCTAATTATCTCTTTACTGAAAATAAAGATAGACATGGAAGAAGTAAAAATCATTATATACAATTTTTGGAGAGAGAGAGAGAGAGAGAGAGAGAGAGAGAGAGAGAGAGAGAGAGAGAGAGAGAGAGAGAGAGAGAGAGAGAGAGAGAGAGAGAACCAACCACATAAAGAATTAAATAATTATTATCTGAGTAAACTATAGGGATTATTATTATTATTATTATCTAACTGTTGGATAGATTTTGTGGTTGGTTGGGAAGCAAACGAACGAATACGACTGTGGAATCAAGCCTTACCCAGTGTGGTTGGTTGGGAAGCAAACGAACGAATACCACTGTGGAATTGACTCATGGGTATTATTACAGAATAACTGGGTTTTTGGCTAGGATCGCGCAGTGTTACCACATCCGGCTAGGTCCTGGGAATTTGCCCCGGTCACTTTATGATAGTTTACACCGGTTATATCCCGGTAGTTTGCCCAGGTTAGGTCCCGGTAGTCTGATGTTGTCTAGGTTAGGTTAGGTTAGGTTAGGTTAGGTCAGGTTAGGTCAGGTCAGTTAGGTTAGGTTAGGTTAGGTTAGGTTAGGTTAGGTCAGGTTAGGTTAGGTTAGGTTAGGTTAGGTCAGGTCAGGTCAGGTGAGGTCAGACTAATTTCCAAATTATGTTTGTAAAACGGGGCATATCTCGAAAACGGGGCATCTCCGAAAGAAACACCATAGAATTAAAGTGTTTTAGAATGGTCCAAAATAGTGGGTAATGATACTAAAATATACAATATAGTGAACCCAGGGTATTTATTGAAAGAATTACCGTTTTGCAGCAGTGTTGCCAGATCCGGTTGGGTCCCAGTATTTTGCCCCAGTCATTTATTGTACTTTATCACGATTATTTCCCGGTAGTTTGCCCAGGTTAGGTTCCGGTAGTTTGCCCAGGTTAGGTCCCGGTAGTCTGCTGTTGTCTAGGTTAGGTCAGGTCAGGTCAGGTAAGGTCAGGCTAATTTCAAAATGCCCCATTTGAATATGCCCTATCTTGGAAATGGGGCATTTGTGGAGGAAATGCCATAGAAGAAAATAGTCTTAGAATGGTCTAAATAAGTGGGTAATGAAGGTAGAAAAACCGTATGCAATAACGGTAATTCATTCAATATTTACCACAAAAGGACTTATATGGCCGTATTCAAAGACATCCGTGGTGTATACGATGGTGTGGTACTGTACGACGGGTGTGTTGTTTGTCCACGGAGCCATCGTATCGGTACCATGCATCGTATACACCACCAACCTTCTTGAATAGCATATAAACAAATGGACTTACCTCTCTGACACTCACAAATTGCAACTATGGCCGTATTCAAGAACATCCATGGTGTATACGATGGTGTGGTACTGTACGACGGGTGTGTTGTTTGTCCACGGAGCCATCGTATCGGTACTATGCATCGTATACACCACCAACCTTCTTGAATACCAAGTAATAAACAGTAAACACACGAGTCTACTTACTCTCATTAAGTATTTGTGGTATTACCTTAAAAAGTGGGTTGAAAATACCTTAGATGGAGCCAAATTACCTTAGATACCAAACTAGGTGATTATTTCAACATAAATTGAACCCTTAACACACGATATTTTTATGTAGTTATAATAGTTTTTGACAGCAATGAATTTTTCTATTACGACAACCCATGAAATAACGAAAAAATTCGTGAAAAGTACCTTAGATTGTCAAACCTTTACCTTAAATAGTCCCAAATTACATTAATCTAGGGTAATTACCTTAAAAATGTACCCAAATCAATGAGAAATTATACCCAAATCTAAACAAATCGTAACATTATTATTATTATTATTATTATTACTATTATTATTATTATTATTACTATTATTATTATTATTACTATTATTATTATTGTTATTATTATTATTATTATTATTATTATTATTATTATTATTATTATTATTATTATTATTACTATTACTATTATTATTACTATTATTATTATTGTTATTATTACCACCAGTATTATTTATAAAATTTATCCACGAAAAAACTCGATATTTTCAACAGGGCCACGGGCTCCATATTTAAACCAACGAGTGCATGTATACATTATGATATCAATATTCATCGTCAAAACATTATTCCCTCGCTTCCTATAGTGTGATATACGGATAGATATATTTATAAACTACATCTCATAGCAATATGGACTTACCTAAGCTTCTAATATTTAAATGATAAAGATATTAATCCCATATTTTGACACGGGCGAAAAAAAAAAACAAAGTTAATCCATCTATTTTCTCATATTTTATTATTCCCTCGCTTCCCACAGTGTGATATACAGATAGATATATTAATAAACTATATCTCATAGCAATATGGACTTACCCGAGCTTCTAATTTTTAAATAATTACGAAAATAATGTCGGTTCCCAGACACCGACGCCATATTTAAATCGGGCGGGCAAATGCTGTTTTTATATATTATTTTTCTCATCTATTTTTTATCTATCACTCCCCACGGTGGGTCACGTGGCTAAATTAATCTATTATCTACACATAAAAATTAGAATGAACTTACCTAAGGCTGTAATTAATGTATAACGAGTCGATAATTGTCAACCTGTCACCTGTGTCCGACCGCGTTAATGACGCCATACTTAGCGTAACTTTGCGTAACGAATCTACAAAGGTTGCCAGATCCCGTTGGCAATGAACCCTATTATCTAACATCAGTTTTTCCCTTTTAATATAAAAAATAGGATGTTAATTAATTGGGATAGTCTTAAATTAACAACTATTTACTAAAATACAATTTCCCAGACACTTAGAGCTGCTGTTAATTTGTTATTTATTGAGATATTTACCGTTCTAATTATCCATACCACGTACTAATACATTTTGATTTTGAGTTGGTAATAATATGTTAGGTTAGGAAGGTTTCGTCCGAATCATCTCCTACTGACCTTCGTATATACATTTATTTAAATTATTCACTAAATACTATTCGTACGCAAATCATTTTAATTTGATAACGTAGGTATATTTTTACGCAAGGCTGCTATAGTGAAAAAATAACAAATTCGTAATGTTTTAATGTCAAAATCTAAACCCACGTCAATCTAGTTAGCAGAATCGGACCGTGAGGTTTATTCTTTTTTTCTAACATTTCTAACGCCTTCCCATTCTCTAATCAAAAACCTTCCCATTTTCTATGACTTTTAAGGACCGACTATTTTTAAATTTAATATATTTTTAATGATGGACTATTTTAAAACCCAATATATTTAAATCCTTCGTTTTCTATTCAGTCAACCGCCGACTCGAGCCTCGTTATTATGTTTTACACCTTTTAAAATTAAGTTGGAGGACGGAGGAAGCCTTAAATTGACCACAGGATGAAGGAAAAAGGAATTGGAGGACGAAGCAAGCCTTAAATTGACCACAGGACGAAGGAAAAGGCCGACAGTGGCAATTTATAACGGGGTACTTGGGACACTCTCTCTCTCTCTCTCTCTCTCTCTTACACACACACGGACACTCATTCTCTATCTTTCTCTCTCTCTCTCTCTCTCTCTCTCTTACACACACACGGACACTCATTCTCTCTCTCTCTCTCTCTCTATTCGTTGGCTCCGGCAAACAGTAATGCCAATTTGACGGATTTTCGGCTAGATCTAGCGAATTTGAAAATTATCTAGCGAGAAAAATATTGAAATTTACAAGAGGATTTTACAAGAGGATTTTACAAGAGGATTTTACAAGAGGATTTTACAAGAGGATTTTACAAGAGGATTTTACAAGAGGATTTTACAAGCGGATTTTACAAGAGGATTTTACAAGCGGATTTTACAAGCGGATTTAACAAGAGGAATTTACAAGAGGATTTTACAAGAGGATTTTACAAGCGGATTTTACAAGAGGATTTTACAAGAGGATTTTACAAGAGGATTTTACAAGCGGATTTTACAAGAGGATTTTACAAGAGGATTTTACAAGAGGATTTTACAAGCGGATTTTACAAGAGGATTTTACAAGCGGATTTTACAAGCGGATTTAACAAGAGGAATTTACAAGAGGATTTTACAAGAGGATTTTACAAGCGGATTTTACAAGAGGATTTTACAAGCGGATTTTACAAGAGGATTTTACAAGCGGATTTTACAAGAGGATTTTACAAGAGGATTTTACAAGAGGATTTTACAAGCGGATTTTACAAGCGGATTTAACAAGAGGAATTTACAAGAGGATTTTACAAGAGGATTTTACAAGCGGATTTTACAAGAGGATTTTACAAGCGGATTTTACAAGAGGATTTTACAAGCGGATTTTACAAGAGGATTTGAAAGGCCAATCTAGCGGAAAATTTTAAGAGCCTTTCCTATAATTAATTTAGCGGATTTTCTTGACTAGTCTAGCGGATTACAAAAATTTGAGTTGGCATCACTGCAGTTAACAGTTAAGGGGGTGCGGGAGTTGGGGACAGGATTGGGGGGGGACTAGGGGGGTGCGGGAATAGGGGACAGGCTTGCGGGGGGGTTTAGGGGGGTGCGGGAGTAGGAAGACAGGCTTGGGGGGGGGTTAGGGGGGTGCGGGAGTAGGGGACAGGCCTGGGGGGGGTTAGGGGGG
>JAWQEG010008604.1:15000-21501 GCA_033782935.1 Petrolisthes cinctipes
TGTAATTAGGGAAAGAATTATAAGTGAATTACTATTTGTAATTCATTATTATAAAATACTGAAAGTGTCTGAGTGGCTTATGTGTATGTAATCAGGAACACCAACACTACATAATTATCACTGTCCATAAGGGTGGTGTGCAGACTTGTTTTGCCGACTGTACAATGAACATGATTACATATTAATTACCCTCATGCATCATTTAAGTTACTCTAATTTTATTCATTCTTTCCAGTGATATTTCCACTCATCCATCACTAAAATGTACAGCCCTAACCTAACCTAACCTAACCTAACCTAACCTAACCTAACCTAACCTAACCTAACCTAACCTAACCTAACCTAACCTAACCTAACCTAACCTAACCTAACACAACCTAACCTAACCTGCCCTAACCTAACACAACCCAGCCTAACCTCATATAAAATTTCACCTGACCTAACCTAACCTAACCTAACCTACCCTACCCTCATATAAAATTCCACCTAACCTAACCTAACCTAACCTAATGTAACCTCATATAAAATTCAACCTAACCTAACCTAAAATGTACAGCCCTAACCTAACCTAAGCTAAGCTAAGCTAACCTAACCTAACCTAACAAACCAAGCCTAATCTAACCTAACCTAACATAACCAAACCTAATCTAACCTAACCTAACCTCATATAAAATTCCACCTGACCTAACCTAACCTAACACAACCTAACCTAACCTAACCTAACACAACCTAATCTAACCTAACCTAACACAACCAAACCTAATCTAACCTAACACAACCAAACCTAACCTAACCTAACCTAACCTAACCTAACCTAACCTAACCTAACCTAACCTAACCTAACCTAACCTGTAGTTTTGCTTAAAAATGTTGGTGCTTTTTTCACATAATATTTTTTGAGACCTCATATTTCATTAATCTCTCTCTCTCTCTCTCTCTCTCTCTCTCTCTCTCTCTCTCTCTCTCTCTCTCTCTCTCTCTCTATTTAATGAGAGGTGACATGTCTAAATATGTCTCCATGTGTTGGTTACCATAACATAACATAACATAACATAACATAACATAACATCAGGTTATATCATGGTTCACACCTTGGTATACCTATAGTCAAGATCTAGAATAGTCTAGATCTTGACTATAGTAATGCTTCAAAAATCGGGTTGAGATTTTTGAAGATTTTAAACTTTTTTTTGCTTCAAAGTGCAAATATTTTTTTTTATAATGTCACCAAGTTTTTTTACTGCATATTACAGGTTTTGGGGGGTGCGGGAGTAAGGGGCAGGCTTGGGGGGTTTTGGGGGGTGCGGGAGTAAGGGGCAGGCTTGGGGGGTTTTGGGGGGTGCGGTAGTAAGGGGCAGGCTTGGGGGGTTTTGGGGGGTGCGGTAGTATGGGGCAGGCTTGGTGGGGGGGGTTGGACCAAACACCTTTATTTTTATCCCTTTACTTATTTATTATTATCCTTTATTTCTCTTTTATTTATTTATTCTCCTTTATTTAATTATCCTTCCTAACATATCGTAATAAAAAAGTCAAACCATTATTATTATTATTATTATTATTACACTTTATTTATTATTCTCCTTTATTTATTCATTATTTCTCCTTTATTTAATTATCCTTCCTAACATATCGTAATAAAAAAGTCAAACCATTATTATTATTATTATTATTATTATTACACTTTATTTATTATTCTCCTTTATTTATTCATTATTTCTCCATTATTCAATTAACCTTTATCTTCCTAACATATCGTAATAATAAAGTCAAACCATTATTATTATTATTATTATTATTATTATTCTACTTTATTTATTATTCTCCTTTATTTATTCATTATTTCTCCTTTATTCAATTAACCTTTATCTTCCTAACACATCGTAATAATAAAGTCAAACCATTATTATTATTATTATTATTATTATTACACTTTATTTATTATTTCTCCTTTATTTCTCCTTTATTTTATTTATTCTTACCTTCCCAGTGAGGCAGAAGATTGTCAAGTATCGTAATAAAGCAATAGTCATTATTAATAGTAGTAATAGTAGCCAATAGTAGTAGTAGTTTCTTTTGTTATTATTGTTGTGGTTGTGGTTGTTGTTGTTGTTTAATTTGTGTGTGTGTGTGTTTGCATCGGTGCCTTGTGTGTGTGTGTGTTTTCATCGGTGCCGTGTGTGTGTTTACCCGGTACAAGCACTGCCTGAGATTTCTGTGGTCCGGCTGGGTTCGATTCCCCGCCTGTGGGTACCACTAGAATTTAAATGGATCAATTTCTGGGTCTGACTTACTTAGTTGATTTGATTCTTCCTTGTTTGATTGATTGATATTATTTCAATTATTTTAACACTATAATCACTTGTAATACTCATATCATCCATACCAAACCTAAGACTTTTTAAACTACTCCTACACGCAGAATTGGGAAACTCTCTTTATGAATATTGCTGAAAACTTAATGCTTGCTTGCAAATTTCATCCATTCTCCTCTTTTTTTACTTTTTGCATCTACCGACTAATGTCCTACAATTGACCTATTGACCTATTGACCGTCAGTAGTTGTTTTTCCATATAGCCACTACATTTTATACCCAATGCCATTATGATTGAACACCTGGCTGGAGTACCCTAGCCTTGACTTGGGCTTCTGCTTGCTCCTAGCCATTGCTGCTGTGAGTTAAGTAGGGCCCTATAGACCTGGTAAGTCGTAACACTACAATCACTTGTAATATTCATATCATCCATATCGTAACACCCAGCGAACAGCAACAGATGTGTTTTAAGTCTTTTCTTTAAATTGGTGCAATTTTCACTACTCCATTAAAGAGTCTTATTGGTGCACACCTTTCAAACACTATTATGAAACCCATTGTCAGATTACTCCTTGGTTCATTTATAACCTGCTGTATTGTTTATCACTATGCCTGAGTTCCATTGAGGAATTTACTTAATAACTGAATAAGAGGAGAAAGGAATTAATTTTATTTAGTGAACTATTAGTACAATGCGCATGGCTAATTTCATTTATTTTTATTTTAGTAGCCAAAAGCAGCTTTGCCAAATATAGAACATTTTCACTAGTTATAAAGAATTTGAGGTACTAATGGAGAATAATAGAAAAATTGTTCAAAAGTAAATGGGGAAATTAGGGAAATTTCTACCGAATGGAATAATTAACTAATAAATTTTCATTGATGTTGAAGTTGAGGTAAAAATGAAAATTGTGATGTTAAAATTGAGGTAAAAATGGAAATTGTCATGTTAAAAAAAAATTGAGAAAAAAAAGTTGAAGTTATATAGGAGAATATTCTGAGGTAAAAAAAAAAAAAAATAGGTTTAGCGAATTTTGTAGTAGTAATGGTGGATTTGGCAACACTGAGTTTAGGAAATTTTGTGGTAGTGAAATATTCTGAGGTAAAAAAATAATAATAATAATAATAATAATAAGTTTTAATTAATAAAAAAAAATAATAAAAAGAAAAAATAAGTTTAGAGAATTTTGGTGGATCTGGCAACACTGAATCTAGGGAATTTCTTGGATCTGGCAACACTGACAGGAGAGGCAAGCAGCCATTTGTAAACATTGCCGGATCCTGAATTATTTACTTTATTTTTCCTTTATTTTGGCCTTTATTGAAGTCTCCAGGGGCCGGATTAATAAAGGGGGCCTTGATCCCTTATTAATAAAGGTATGTAGTGATAAATAAAGGTGTGTAATAATAAATAAAGGGAGATAAATGGGAAATAAAGAGAGGTGTGATAAAGGAAGGTGAAATAAAAAAAACGTAATAAAGTCGTAATAATAATAATAAAGAATTAATAAAGGAATAAAGGATTAAATAAAGGTAGGTAGTGATAAATAAAGGGGTGTAATAATAAATAAAGGGAGATAAATGGGAAATAAAGAGAGGTGTGATAAAGGAAGGTGGAATAAAAACGTAATAATAATAATAAAGTGAAAATAAAGTCGTAATAATAATAAAGGAAGTGTAATAATTAATAAATAAAGGTGTGTAATAATAAATAAAGGGAGATAAAGGAAGGTGTGATAAATATTTACTCGTGTGGTAATAAAGAAATTGAAATAAAATCATAATAATAAAGTAGATGTAATAAAGGAATAATAAGGGGGATTTATGGTAAATATTGAATGAATTACCGTTATTGTGTACGGTTTTTCTACCTTCATTACCCACTTATTTATACCTTTCTAAGACTATTTTCTCCACAAATGCCCCATTTCCAAATGGGGCATTTTCAAATTAACCTAACTTAACCTAACCTAGACCACAGCAGACTACCGGGACAGTTTGGTAAATATTGAATGAATTACCGTTATTGCGTAAGGTTTTTCGGTATTTATTGAAAGAATTACCGTTTTGTAGCAGTGTTGCCAGATCCGGCTAGGTCCCAGTATTTTTACCCCAGTCATTTTCTGTACTTTACCACGGTTATTTCCCGGTAGTTTACCCAGGTTAGGTCCCGGTAGTCTGCCCAGGTTAGGTCCCGGTAGTCTGCTGTGGTCTTGGTTAGGTCAGGTCAGGTAAGGTCAGGCTAATTTCAAAATGCCCCATTTGAATATGCCCTATCTTGGAAATGGGGCATTTGTGGAGGAAATGCCATAGAAGAAAATAGTCTTAGAATGGTCTAAATAAGTGGGTAATGAAGGTAGAAAAACCGTACCCAATAACGGTAATTCATTCAATATTTACCCAGTTTTTTCTACTTTCATTACCCACTTATTTTGACCATTCTATTTTTGGTATTATTACACAAGTACCGTGTTTTTGGCTAGGGCCGAGCAGTGTTACCACATCCGGCTACCTAGGTCCCGGGAAATTGGGTACCGGAATTTGCCCCGGTCACTTTATGATAGTTTACTTGTTACTTGTTGTTGGATATTCTATGCCCCGCTCCACCAACAGATGGTGCTCCGCAGGGCCTCTCTCAATATTACTAAACACTATAATCACTTGTAATATTCATATCATATTACTAAACATTATAATCACTTGTAATATTCATATCATATTACTAAACACTATAATCACTTGTAATATTCATATCATATTACTAAACACTATAATCACTTGTAATATTCATATCATATTACTAAACACTATAATCACTTGTAATATTCATATCATATTACTAAACACTATAATCACTTGTAATATTCATATCATATTACTAAACACTATAATCACTTGTAATATTCATATCATATTACTAAACACTATAATCACTTGTAATATTCATATCATATTACTAAACATTATAATCACTTGTAATATTCATATCATATTACTAAACACTATAATCACTTGTAATATTCATATCATATTACTAAACACTATAATCACTTGTAATATTCATATCATATTACTAAACACTATAATCACTTGTAATATTCATATCATATTACTAAACACTATAATCACTTGTAATATTCATATCATATTACTAAACACTATAATCACTTGTAATATTCATATCATATTACTAAACATTATAATCACTTGTAATATTCATATCATATTACTAAACACTATAATCACTTGTAATATTCATATCATATTACTAAACACTATAATCACTTGTAATATTCATATCATATTACTAAACACTATAATCACTTGTAATATTCATATCATATTACTAAACACTATAATCACTTGTAATATTCATATCATATTACTAAACACTATAATCACTTGTAATATTCATATCATATTACTAAACACTATAATCACTTGTAATATTCATATCATATTACTAAACACTATAATCACTTGTAATATTCATATCATATTACTAAACACTATAATCACTTGTAATATTCATATCATATTACTAAACACTATAATCACTTGTAATATTCATATCATATTACTAAACACTATAATCACTTGTAATATTCATATCATATTACTAAACACTATAATCACTTGTAATATTCATATCATATTACTAAACACTATAATCACTTGTAATATTCATATCATATTACTAAACACTATAATCACTTGTAATATTCATATCATATTACTAAACACTATAATCACTTGTAATATTCATATCATATTACTAAACACTATAATCACTTGTAATATTCATATCATATTACTAAACACTATAATCACTTGTAATATTCATATCATATTACTAAACACTATAATCACTTGTAATATTCATATCATATTACTAAACACTATAATCACTTGTAATATTCATATCATATTACTAAACACTATAATCACTTGTAATATTCATATCATATTACTAAACACTATAATCACTTGTAATATTCATATCATATTTACTAAACACTATAATCACTTGTAATATTCATATCATATTACTAAACACTATAATCACTTGTAATATTCATATCATATTACTAAACACTATAATCACTTGTAATATTCATATCATATTACTAAACACTATAATCACTTGTAATATTCATATCATATTACTAAACACTATAATCACTTGTAA
>JAWQEG010008605.1:0-20000 GCA_033782935.1 Petrolisthes cinctipes
CAAAAAAGGAATGAGGATAAAAAAAGAAAGAAACGACCCGAGAGAAAAAAAAAAAAAAAGCGAGAGAGAGAGAAAAAAAATAATGTCTTTCATCTGTAATATACCGTGGCCTCCCATTACATGAGAAATTTATCCCAGGAGAAACGAACGATGTTGTCAGGAAGCCCAAGGTAAAAAAAAATGAATGAATGAATGAATCTATCAGCGACGAGGGAGGGAAGATGAATACTATGATCGACGCTTGATTGATTGATTGATTGATTGATTGATTGATTAATATTATGTGCCGCAACAGTGAGGTCATATAGCGCCAGAACAAGGTGATAGAGAGGTGAGAATAGATCGACGAGGCCTCAGTAGAAGGAATAGAAACGAGACAGACAGACAGATAGATAGATAGACTGGATTTGTTTGGCTTAAGGGGATAATATGCCTTTTGTATGTACACTCTGCAAAAAAAGTATTGGAACCACCCTTCTATTAGTTTTAGAATTTTTATCACGGTAGGGTTGGTACGCCTGCCGAGTGTCCCTGTATAGAGAATAATACCAAAGAGGACAAGAGAAAAAAAAATAATAACAAGACAAAAAAAAAAAGGAGAATAAAAGTGAAATAAACAAACAGAAAAATATCCAGTGGCCCGAGGATTTATAAATGTTGGTTGATGCTGTTTTTTGTTTACTGTGAAATTTTGTTTACTGCGAAATTTTGTTTACTGTGAAATTTTGTTTACTGTGAATTTTTGTTTACTTTGAAATTTTGTTTACTTTGAAATTTTGTTTACTGCGAATTTTGTGTACTGTGAAATTTTGTGTACTGTGAGATTTTGTGTACTGTGAGATTTTGTTTACTGTGAAATTTTGTTTACTGTGAAATTTTGTTTACTCTTGAGATTTGCGTGCGTGGCTTTCGAGGAATTATGTCACACACGAACCAACCATGCAGATAACGAGTCCTGCTTCTCGTCACGAATAGAAAATCAGGTCACTTGGTTGGGTCAGTACAATATCAGAAAAAATTAAAAATAAACAATTCAGAAAAAGATAAATTAAACTAAACAATTCTTGGATATCTGTGGTCAAAATCTTGTCTATTTCATTTTGTCCATATCAAATTTTCTTGTAACCTAACCTAACCTAACAAAACATAAGTAAACAAACTTAACCTAATTTAACCTAACATTGGAGCACATTGGAAGAATCATTATCTCCAAAAATGACTAAACTATACCCACACCTTAAGGACCCTGTATGTGATGTAGTCAGAAAATTGGAGGTTAGTTAGTGAGTCCTTCAAATATTGCCACAAAAACACACACACACACACACACACACACACACCAATAAAGAAGGAGCTTGTTTGTTTCGTGGCATAGTCAGGAGGAATCAGAAGCCCTGTGTGTGATGTAGTCAGAAAATTGGAGGTTAGTTAGTGAGTCCTTCAAATATTGCCACAAAACACACACACACACACACACACACACACACACACCTATAAAGAAGGAGCTTGTTTTGTTTCGTGGCATAGTCAGGAGGAATCAGAAGCCCTGTGATGTAGTCAGAAAATTGGAAGTTAGTTAGTGAGTCCTGCAAATATTGACACAAAACACACACACACACACACACCTATAAAGAAGGAGCTTGTTTGTTTCGTGGCATAGTCAGGAGGAATCAGAATCCACCACCAAGTCTCATACACAATCACAGGGTCCTAAAACTATATATATATAATTCTCTCAGAGTATTGAATCACTATCCTAGAATCAGTACTGTTTTCGACAAGCCCAATTTTTTTTTTTTTTTTTTTTTTTTTATCCAATTAGTTCCCCCCTCTTCACTTGTTTACACTGGGGGCTGGGGGGGGGGGCAGGGGGAGACAGATAGGGAAACAACTGACTATCTTGTATCTGAAAACAACTATTCTGACTGACTGATTCTTGACTATCTTTACTGACTCCTGGCTATCCTGACTGATTCTTGGCTATGCTGACTGACTCCTCACCATCCTGACTGACTCTTCACCATCCTGACTGACTCGGGCTATCCTGACTGACTCCTGACCAGCCTGACTGACTCCTGACCATCCTGACTGACTCCTGACCATCCTGACTGACTCCTGACCATCCTGACTGACTCCTGACCATCCTGACTGACTCCTGACTATTCTGACTGATTCTTGACCATCCTGACTGACTCCTGACCATCCTGACTGACTCCTGACCATCCTGACTGACTCCTGACCATCCTGACTGACTCCTGACCATCCTGACTGACTCCTGACCATCCTGACTGACTCTTGACTATGCTGACTGACTCTTGACTATGGTGACTGACTCCTGACCATCCTGACTGACTCCTGACTATCCTGACTGACTCCTGACCATCCTGACTGACTCCTGACCATCCTGACTGACTCCTCACTATCCTGACTGACTCCTGACCATCCTGACTGACTCCTGACCATCCTGACTGACTCCTGACTATTCTGACTGACTCCTGACTATTCTGACTGACTCCTGACTATTCTGACTGACTCCTGACTATTCTGACTGACTCCCGACTATCCTGACTGACTACTAACTATCCTGACTGACTCCTGACTATCCTGACTGACTCCTCACCATCCGTTAATTAAGAGAGGTACTTCTGTTATTTGTACGGTATTTTTTGTATTACTTTTTATCATTTTTTATTACTATCCATTAAGGGAGTTATTATTATTATTATTATTGTTGTTGTTGTTGTTGTTGTTATTGTTGTTATTGTTGTTGTTATTATTGGTGAAAAACGATTCCTCCACAGAGCTAACGAGTAAGTAAGTAAGTAAGTAAGTAAGTAAGTAAGTAAGTGAGTAAGTAAGTAAGTGAGTAAGTAAGTAAGTGAGTAAGTAAGTAAGTAAGTGAGTGAGTGAGTGAGTGGATGAAAGATATGAAAGGTCGACAAGGCAGCAGTAAGCAAACACACACACACACACTAAGAAATATGATACACACACCCCTCCTCCCCCTTCCCCTTTCCCTCCCTACCTGCCTCAAACCCACTCGTTATAAAGATTAATGACAACAACAGTACAACATAATAATAATTCTTTTCACATTGAGGCTTCCCACGTAAACATAACTAGACTTGGTTTCCTTCGTTCCCTTCCTGCTTTGCTGTAATGTCTCTCTATATCACCTTTTTCTGGCGCTGTATGACCTCCCTGTTGCGGTGCCTAATATCAATCCTTCCTGCTTGCTGTATCTTCTCTTTATCACCTTTTTTCTGGCGCTGTATGACCTTGCTGTTGCGGTGCCTATTATCAATCAGTCAATCAACCCTCTGGCTGGAGAGTTAAAGAGAGAGAGAGAGAGAGAGAGAGAGAGAGAGAGAGAGAGAGAGAGAGAGAGAGAGAGAGAGAGAGAGAGAGAGAGAGAGAGAGAGAGAGAGAGAGAGAAGAGAAAGAGAAAGAGAAGAGAAAGAGAAAGAGAAAGAGAAAGAGAAGAGAAGGAGATAGAGATAGAGATAGAGATAGAGATAGAGATAGAGATAGAGATAGAGATAGAGATAGAGATAGAGATAGAGATAGAGAAAGAGAAAGAGAAAGAGAAAGAGAAAGAGAAAGAAAAAGACAGACAGACAGAGACATAGACAGCGAGAGACAGACAGACCACCACGGGAATAATATAATCAGTCTGAAGTCAAGTGCCAATTGGGAATGAAAGATCAGAGAATAATAATAATTTCACCTGACGGACCGAGACACCTGCCAGGCTAATTATTATTGACTTGAAATGGGAATGGAAAAAGGGGAGAACTAATAATGCCGAGTGATATATTCTTGACAAGATGACGTGTGGCGGGGAGGGAAAAAAAAAAAAAAAAAAAAAAAAAAAAAAAAAAAAAAGAGAGAGAGAGAGAGATTTTTTGAAAGACGAAATTATCTTATCACATTTTTCAGCTGCGGAGGTGAAGGAAAAGAAAGAGAGAGAGAACCGACTAATATTTCTACAGTCTGATTCAATCTTTGTGAGTTTGAGCTCAGTTGATTATCTGAATGGATTGGTTGAGGAGGAAGATACACACACACACACAGGCACACACATACACGCACATATACACACTCACACAGGCATACACACTCACACATATACACACACACATATATACTCAGTCGCACATATACACACACACATATACACAGTTGCACATATACACACACATATATACACAGTTGCACAGGCATACACACATACTAACACAGGCATACATACACACAGGCACATATTATACACACTCGCACATATACACACACACATATACACAGTCACACAGCACACACACACACTAACACACACAGGCATACACACACACTAACACACACAGGCACATATACACGCTCACACAGGCATACACACACACACATATATATACATTCACGCAGACATACACACACACTAACGCACATACACCCACACACACACACATTGAATACACTACTGTCGTAATAATTATGTATCAACTAAAATAAATTATACATCTATGTATTTTATGTATATTTATAATTCCATACATACAAACAAACCGATATTCGAGACTATAAACCAGATAAGATGGCACTATAAGGCAGGCAGGCAGTGTGGATGGCAGTAAGGGTAGTGCCAGGACAGTTGGCACTAAACTAATGGCAGTCTAGGTGTTGTCAGTAAGGGGTGGTGTCACTTTGTTAAGGGGGGAAGGTGTTGGGAGTGGTGTTGTTGTCAGGAAAGGGTGGTGGCATTTTGCTAGGAGGGAGGGTAGTGTTGGTGTTGTCAGGAAGAGGTGGTGTTGTCAGTAAGGGGTGATGTCATACACTTTTCTAGGAGGGAGGGGGCTGGTGGTAGTAGTGTTGTCAGAGGTTGTCATTAAAGGGTGGTGGCACTCTGCTAGGGGGGAGGGGGCTGGTGGTAGTAGTGTTGTCAGAGGTTGTCATTAAAGGGTGGTGGCACTCTGCTAGGGGGGAGGGGGCTGGTGGTGCTGGTAGTGGTTGTGTCAGAGGTGGTCATTAAAGTAGAGCCTCGCATCCCGTTGGTCAGTCCTTCCTCAACACACCCCACCACCACCACCACCACCACCACCACCAGTTCACTGCCTCGGCCAAAGTTAAGGGGACAGTGTCGGTATAGAAATCTGATTATTATTCCTCCAAACTATTCCAAGCAACAGGACACCATTATTTTGTGTTCATATGGTCGGTGTATAAATCTGATTACTCCTCCAAAGTATTCCAAGCAACAGGACACTATTAAATTCTGTTCATCTGTTCAAGGCACTCCAATGTAACAAAAGTGAATTACCATCTTAATTAATGGGATAGAGTTGGTATATAATTCTGATTCCTCCAAACTATTCCAAGCAACAGGACACCATTAATTTTGTTCTTCTCTTTATGTTTCCTGGCATACTTTGGAGGAATCAAGGTGCTCCAGTGTTTTAAATTATGTATAGTAACCCATTAATTAAGTCGTCATCTTGTCCTCTCACTTAAAAACGGTGCGATAATTTTTTTTCATGTTAATGGGAGATTCTCTTTTTGGTAAACTGGAAGGCTACTGATTCCTCCAAACTATGCCAGGAAACAGACCACCTTCATGTTACTAATAGGGGATCTGTTTCGTGCATAGTTGTGGAGGAATCACAGACCTTCCATTTCACCAACAAGAGAATTATTCCCTTCTTACTCAGGAATTTATGCTTTACTTCAAAAATATCTTTCATTAAAATATAATTAAAAGTGATCAGACTAAGTTTCAGGAAATATGAATTAGTCGGATGTTTTTTCTTTTAAAAATAGAAAATATAAATAACAATAATAATGATAAACTATACTCTCCCCTTATTAATTAACTTGCAAACCCTGGCGAAATCATAACTATTATCATTATTCTTATAGCACTGACTAACCTAATTATACATAGCCAAGGTGCTGAGAGAATTGTCTGGGCTGTACAAGGAAGAATCTATACTCTCTACCAATACCAACCACAATTTATAACTTTATCATTATACTTATAACTCCAAATTACACTTTCATAGCAACGGTGGTGAAAGAATTGTCTGGGCTGTACAAGGAATAATCTATACTCTATACCAATACAAACCACTTTTTATAACTTTATCAATATACTTACAACTCCAAATTACACCTTCATAGCAACGGTGGTGAGAGAAGTGTCTGGCCTGTACAAATAAGAATCTATACCCTTTACCAAAACCAACCATTATTTATAACATTATCAATATACTTATAACTCTGAATTATACCTACATTACCTCGAATTACACCTGGTGAGGAAATGGACAAGACTGACTGACAGACTGATTGACGACTGATTGATTTATATGAGGCGCTGCAAACACCGAGGTCATAATATCGCCCGGGGGGAAGAAGGTGAATGATTGATTGAGGGGAGTAAGTAATTATGGGATATCAGAAGGCTACGATTCCTCCAAACTATGCCAGGACAGGCTTGGGGAGTGGGGGGGGGGGGGGGGGGGGGGGGGGGGGTGCGGGGAATAGGGGAACAGGCTTGGGGAGGGGGGGGTGCGGGAATAGGGGAACAGGCTTGGGGGGGTTGGGGGGTGCGGGAATAGGGGGACAGGCTTGGGGGGGGGGGGTAGGAAAGCCTGTAACCTATTCCCGCACCCCCCTAACCCCCCCCCCCAAGCCTGTCCCCCTATTCCCGCACCCACCTAACCCCCCTCAAGCCTGTCCCTATTCCCGCACCCCCCTTACCCCCCCCAAGCCTGTCCCCCTATTCCCGCACCCCTTAAGAGGTGCGACTATAAGTGAACAAAAAAGTTACTGATGAAAGAAATGGACCGTTGAAAAGTGAAAACAAACTCATTTTCGTCTGGACTGAACTGGGGGGGGGGGTTAGGGGGGTGCGGGGGTTTAGGGGGGTGCGGGGGTTTAGGGGGGTGCGGGGGTTTAGGGGGGTGCGGGGGTTTAGGGTGGTGCAGGGGTTTAGGGGGGTTTAGGGGGTGCGGGGGGTTTTGGGGGTTAGGGGGGTGCGGAGGTTTGAGGGGTGGTCGGGGGGGTTATAGGCTATGTATGCCCTTTACCCAAACCAACCACTATTTATTTATCTTCCAACCCCACCACTCACTTCTTCAATTCCCACAAAAGGTCGCATCTGATTTAATATAATATAAAAGACGCACACTTTTATATTTATGTTCTCACGCTGACACTAAATAAATATATCATCCTTTTCTCTCTCTCATATTTTCTTGTTTTTTATATGGCAGTTTCAGGACTCCGGCTTTGTAATAAATATTTCCCAGGAGAAAGAATCAAAATGTCTTTGTATAAATAAACTCTCTCCTTTTCTTAAGTCTCTTCGGTATTGAAATGGAAAATATTAAGGACAGTATTAAGTATTAAAAAATTAAGGACAGTATTGACAAAGATCAAAATCGAACATGGGAAATTAATTTAAACCGATTAAACAGAACAGGGTTTAATTGAAGGGTTATATAATTCAGTGTTGTTGTATGTGGTAAATCTGGAGCAACTGATTCCTACAAACTATTTCAATCAACAGAACACCATTATTTTTGTTCATTGGTCCTGTTTTCTGACATACTTTGGAGGAATCAAGACACTCTAATTTACCCAAAGTATTATTATTCTCCCGCCATTCCCATGCTTGACCTATAGTGTGATATAAACCCTTTCATTTCATTTAATGCACTATCACACAACGTAATTTTATCTCACTAAGACTGACGTTGAGGTAAGATGATAAATACAAAGAGGATTGAGTGAGTGAATGATGAATTGATGAATTTGGAAAGATCTCCTTGTGTCCCAAATGTCTAATAAATAAATAAAAATTGATAATAATAATAATAGTAATAATAATAATAATAATAATAATAATAATAATAATAATAATAATAATAATATTAATAATAATGACAATAATAATAATAATTATAATAATAATAATAATAAATGATAATAATAATAATTATTATTACAATAATATAATAATAATAATAATAATAATAATAATAATAACAATAACAGTAAAAATAATAGCAATATCAATAATAACAGCAATAACAATAACAATAATAACAATCACAATAACAATAATAACAATAATAATAATAAAAAAAAAGTTAAAAAAAAAAAAAAAAAAAGATGAAATAAATCGAAATAGTGAGATTCTTCCTCCTCCAGACTTAATAATATGCAATTCTCTTATAAATATTCAGTAATGTTAATCAACTTTCCAATGAACTGTATAAAACGGATGGCGAAATATCAGCAGAATATTTTCATTTTTATATATAAGTTTAAGGGGGTGCGGGAGTAGGGGGGCAGGCTTGTGGGGGGGGGGTTTAGGGGGGTGCTGGAGTAGGGGACAGGCTTGGGGGGGGTTTAGGGGGGTGCTGGAATAGAGAGACAGGCTTGGGGGGGGGGGTTTAGGGGGGGTGCTGGAATAGGGGGACAGGCTTGGGGTGGGTAGAAAGCCTGTCCCCTATTCCAGCACCCCCCTAACCCTCCCCCCCCCACCAAGCCTGTCCCCCTACTCCCGCACTCCCCCAAAATCCCCCCAAGCCTGTCCCCCTACTCCAGCACCCCCCAAACCCCCCCAAGCCTGTCCCCTACTCCCGCACCCCTCTAACACCCCTCCCCCCCAAGCCTGTCCCCCATTCCCGCACCCCCCCCAAGCCTGTCCCCCTACTCCCGCACTCCCCAAAATCCCCCCAAGCCTGTCCCCCTACTCCCGCACCCTCCTAACCCCACCCCAAGCCTGTCCCCCTACTCCCGCACCCCCCTTAAATCAACGTTGGCTCGGGGGGGATATGATGAACTTGGTTGGAGGGCTATCAGATGCCTCCAAACTGTGCCAAGAAACAGACCACCTCAATATTATAGTCAGAGGGTATTTGTTTCAGGGCATAGTTTGGAGGAATCTGTACCCTTCCAATTCACCACCAACAACAATAAGTAGTCTCACCTTCATAGTAAAAAAAAAAAAAAAAAAGTTGTTGAACTTGACAACTTGTTGTTGTTGTTGTTGATGTTCTCCAGGGGCAGAATGGCCTCCTGCCCCACAGACCCCTGGTACACTCTGGTCGCAGTGAAAAACAAATTAAAATAAAGGAGGGGCTGGCCTATATGCCTGGGCTACCGAAGCACATCCCAGGGAAATGGGACCAGAGCTTACTGGACCAGGGAGTCTGGGGGCCTCCGACCGCCAGGGAGATTGGGGGGAAGGCTTTGATCCCACAGCCAGTGCTGTGGGCCCAAGTCCACGTTACCACAAGAGCTACAAGTGGGGCCGTACCTTCCATGAGACCAGCCCTGAAGGGACCATAAAGGGGAGAGAGTTTACACTGCTGCATGCAAAGGGAAATGCACCCCCGTGTGCTGGCGGTCCACCACAGCAGTGGAAAAAAAAAAAAAAAAAAAAAGTTGACAACTTGTTATGTAGTAAAATCCAAAAATTGTACAAATGCAGAAATACAAAAATTGAGCTAAATGCATAATTATTAAACTTAATTAAGCATTCAAACAAACTTAATTAACCACCTTTCGTCTCGTAGTAAATAAAATCCAGTAACTGTGAAAATGCAGAATACAAAAATAGATTCTAGCTAAACGAACAATAAATTAAACTTACCCATTCATTCAAACCTAACCTAACCATCTTTCGTCTCGTAGTAAATAAAATCCAGTCAGTGTAAAAATGCAATATAATGTTCGTGAGTTTTTTCATACAGACAAATAAAATTATAATGGTGTGGAAAGTTAGTTGTGTTCAAGGAAATATGTCTCTTGGTACTTACATAAACAGGTGAGTATCGTACAAGTGTTTCCTTCTTCTTTCCTTCCTTCCTCCCCCTCCTCATTTATTTCTCTGTGCTACTGGTGGGGTGGAGAGGTTGGTGGTGGAGAGCTTGGTGGTGATGGGGTTGTGTTGAGGTTGGTGGGGATGGGGTTGTGTGAGGTTGGTGGTGGTGGGGTGGGGGTTGGGGTGGTGGTGGTGGTGGTGGTGGGGGTTGGGGTGGTGGTGGTGATGGTGGAGGTGGGGGTTGGGGTGGTGGTGGGAATGGAGGTTGGTGGTGGTGGGGAATGGAGGTTGGTGGTGGGGGTTGGGGTGGGGTGGTGGTGGTGGTGGTGGTGGGGAGTGGAGGTGGAGTGAGGTTGGTGGTGGGGAGTGGAGGAGAGGTTGGTGGGGCTGGTGGTGGGGAGTGGAGGTGAGGTTGGTGGGGGTGGTGGGGGTTGGGGTGGTGGTGGTGGTGGTAGGTGATGCAGAGGTTGGTGGTAGCGTTGTTGAGAGGATTATTTTTACTGAATGTTGGTTGGGTTTAGGTTAATTAAGTCGAGATATCCTTGTTGGTAAATTATAAGGCTACTGGTTCCTCCTAAACAGTACCAGAAACAGATGCCCTTAATAAGACTAATAAGGGATCAGTTTCATGGCATAGTTTGGAGGAATCAGAGACCTATCAATTCACCAACTGTTTAGGAGTGAACTATTGATGTGTTGTGAACGAGAGGCTTTAATAATGACGTTTTTAAATCCGTAGCAATTGAATCCTCCACACTATTCCAGGCAACAGGCCACCATTATCATTATTAATAACATCCATTTCGTGACATACTTTGGAGGACACGATGCGCTCCAATGCATCAAAAGTACACTATCCACTTTACTTAGTTAGGTTGATGCTTTTGCTATCTGATCTGACACACAGGTAGATACTTATAATGTTCCTCTATTTTCAGACGAGAAGTATGGTAATTTCCCGCTTTTAAAATCACCCACAAATAACCATATCAAAATGTACAGTGCTTCAC
Source organism: Petrolisthes cinctipes (assembly GCA_033782935.1). Classification (NCBI taxonomy): domain Eukaryota; kingdom Metazoa; phylum Arthropoda; class Malacostraca; order Decapoda; family Porcellanidae; genus Petrolisthes; species Petrolisthes cinctipes. The sequence goes on from JAWQEG010008605.1 coordinate 10,840, forward strand.
GAGCCGATTACAGCACCAGTTAGGGGGAAAATTTTGTGTTGGTAAATCTGGAGCAACTGAATCCTCCAAGCTATTCCAAGCAACAGACAGATCACCATTATTTTTGCTCTTCTAATCCTGTTTCCTAGCATACTTTGGAGGAATCGAGGCACTCCAATGTACCAAAAAAGAATTAATTACCACCTTAACACACACAGCCTCACGTTCCCAGTTTTACTCATAGTTAAAAACAGTTTCCACATTTTTTTTTCCAGAAGAGATGACACCCGCCTATAAAAATCACCCACATATTTCCGTATAAAAAATGTGTACAGTGTTTCAACCAACCACACTTAATATCAGTTTCAAATTATCGTATCGACCGACCACTGCTAAAATCACCCACGTATTATCACTGTATCCAAATGTATGTACAGTACTTCATTAATTAATCGCTAAAAGCACTATTACACGTACACACACACACACACAGCCTCATAACGGGAACTCCACACCTTCCCTTAGCTCGGGTTTAACAGATACTGGAGAGCACATAGTCACATTGGCCTTCTCTAAGTTGATGAAAGTGAAGTTGGAAGTGAAGGAGAGACAAATGTTTTGGTCTCATGGGTAGATGTGGACACCCAAGGTATATATATAATTCATCCCACGACCGACAGATGGCTGCAGCATCGACCCCCTCAAGGCATATAATTTCCCTTCTGTATACGAGCTCATCTCACCCTGGGGCAAAAAAAAATAAATAAAAAAAAAAAATAAAATAAAAAAATAATAAAATACAATAAAATATAAAATGAAGCTTGGGTTGTAGTGATAAAAACAAACCATAGGATGTTCTTAACGTAACGTAACCTAGCCTAGACTAATGTAACGGAGCTGAGAGGGTGTTATTAAGACGAGCGTGTATACAGAAGAGAGATAGATCATTAGGCTGTCCCGGTGTCGTCTGCAGGGCTTCCTTATAACCCACCGAGTCCCTGTTTGTCAGACGAAAGTTGGTTGTGCCTGGATAAAGAGGTCAAGTTTGTGTTATACGTGGCTAAGTACAGTCGGCGGCAAAAGTCCTGTCGCCTCATTTGCTTCACCGAGGCACGCAATGTTCATAGACTCGAGATTATTAGGTGTAGAAAACATACGTATTTCTCGAGTCCATGAACACTGTGCGTCTCGGTGAAGCAGGTGAGGCGACAGGACTTCTGCCGCCGACTGTACGTACCTATTAATTTTAAGGAAATGTGAATAGCATGTGGGTATCCAAGACTCTCCTAAAATATAAAAGAAGATACAACTCTGTTAGACTTAAGTACTGTGAATCATGTGTGTGTCCTAGATTCTCCTTAAATTTCAAAGAAGATAAAGCTCTGTTTGACGTAAGTACTGTACGATGTTGGTAAATATTAGATGAACTGATTCCACCAAGCTATTCTAAGCAACAGGCCACCATTATTTTTACTATTCTGGTCCTGTTTCCTGGCATAAATTGTAGGAATCCTGTCTAGATAATGAAGTACTCACCAGATGTCCAATTATGTCCTGGTATAGCCTAGTCACTCATTAAAAGTAAAAATCCTCATGGCAAGACAAACACTATGTAAATATATCCGTTCTGGTAACAGTGTACGTGACGTCATTGGTGGTGGTAGTGGTGTTTGAGAGAGGTGGTTGATTGGCTGCTCGACTCACTATGAATACGTCGAAGCTTTTTGAGTTGAGCTTGTGTTTCGAGACAGATCAGCCTTCCCTTCCCCAAACATTCCCCTCCCCCCTCCCTTCCTCTCTCTCTCTCTCTCTCTCTCTCTCTCTCTCTCTCTCTCACCACTTCAAGAATACTCGTACAGTTGAGCAAGTAGAAAGTGCAAGAAAAATATAGCTGTATCTGGCAACACCTCCACCTCTACTCAAAGTTCAGACAATCAAGTTCCACCTTACATTGGCTATGGGTCTCCAGGTATTCATTCATAAAGATACGAAAGCTTACTACAAAGAACTGCCAGAGGTTGCCATATACAGCCATACTTTTCTTGCACTTTCTACTTGCTCAACTGTACGTAGCTTATCTCTTAGTCCCTCTCTCCCTCCCTTCCTTCCATTACCCTCTTCTCCTCAGACCCATTTCTTTCTCACCACTCCTTCACTCCCCTTCTCTCTCGCACCACTCCTTCACTCCCCTTCTCTCTCTCACCACTCCTTCACCCCCTTTCTCTCTCACCACTCCTTCACTCCCATTTCTCTCTCACCACTCCTTCACTCCCCTTCTCTCTCACACCACTCCTTCACTCCCCTTTCTCTCTCACCTCTCCTTCACTCCCCTTCTCTTTCACACCACTCCTTCACTCCCCTTCTCTCTCACACCACTCCTTCACTCCTTTTCTCTCTCACCACTCCTTCACTCCCCTTCTCTCTCACCACTCCTTCACTCCCTTTCTCTCTCACAACTCCTAGAATACGTATCCCCCTCTCCCTCTACTCCCTTCCCTTACTCCCCTATTCCCCACCTCTACATATACTCTCTCCCTTTCCTCCCTCTTCTCTCTCCCTTACACCAACACCACCATCCCTACTAATACTCTCTCCCTTCCCTCCTCTCCCCTCCCTCACATCCCTCCTCTCCACACACCCACCCCTACATAATTATACTCTCCCTTTCCTCCTCCTTCTCTCACTCCCTTCCTTCCACACCACCACTCCTACCAATACTCTCTCCCTTCCTCCCTCTCCTCTCCCTTCCCACCCACACCACCACCCCTACATAATTATACTCCGCTCCCTTCCCTCCCTCTTCCTTCAACAGCCCCACCCCTACAAATACTCTCTCCTTTCCCTCCCTCTTCTCTCTCCTCTTACCTCCATGCTCCCTTCCCTCATTCTACTCCCCCTCTTTTCTCTCCCCTTCCCACCCACACCACCACCCCTACATAATTTTACTCTCTCCCTTCCCTCCCTCTTCCTAACACCAACAACACCAACCAGTTCCCCCCCCAACAACTCGTAATTCACACACAACCAACCATCTCAAGATTTTTCCCAGACCCAAACGACCCATATGGGAGGAGAAACTGAGGGTGTGTGACTGGAGGCCCGAATGTCTACTTAATCCAAACACACACTATTTATTATTATTATTTCCTACAAATATTACGGTGCTGATGAGGGAACATTAAGGGGGTGCGAGAATAGGGGGACAGGCTAGGGGGGGGGGGTTAGGGGGGTGCGGGAGTGGGGGACAGGCTTGGGGGGGAGGTTTAGGGGGGTTCGGGAGTAGGGGACAGTCTTGGGGGGGGGGGCGGGAGTAGGGGGACAGGCTTGAGGTGGCGGGGGGGTTAGGGAGGTGCGGGAATAGTGGACAGGCTTTCTACCCACCCCAAGCCTGTCCCCCTATTCCCGCACTCCCCAAGACAGGGTCCTTAAGGGGGTGCGAGAATAAGGGGACAGGCTTGGGGGGAGGGAGGGGTTAGGGGGGGTGCAGGAGTAGGGGGGACAAGCTTAATTAAGGGGGGTTTGGGGGGTGCCGGAGTAGGGGGACAGGCTTGGGGGGAGGGTTTAGGGGGGTGTTGGTGGTGTTGGTAGATCTGGAGCAAATGATTCCTCCAAAAACCTCGCCATCGTATACACCACCAATGTTCTTTCTTGCCTACGACTCTATTAAACCGGACCATCGTATCGGTACCAAGCCATCGTATACACCACCAATGTTCTTTTTTACCTACGACTCTTTATTACTCCGGACCATCGTATCAGTACCACACCATCGTATACACCATCAATGTTGTTTCTTGCCTACGACTCTTTATTACTCCGGACCATCGTATCGGTACCACGTCATCGTATACACCATCAATGTTCTTTCTTGCCTACAGTCCAAAGTTTATTCCAAGATTAATAATATATGTAACTCGTGATAAAGTTTGAAAGCCCCATGACACATACACACATATACACACACACACACACATGCACATACATACACACATACATACACACACACACACACACACACACCCACACATACACACACACCCACACATACACACATATACACACACACATACATACACACACTCATACACATACACATACACACACACACACACACACACATACACACACACATTATGTATTATACCAAACACATTATTCCTCGTCTGTGTATGTTATTATCACAATATTTCACAACACGAGTATTGGTAAACACACAACAGTCGACGCCAAAAGTTGTGTCTTTCTGTCGCCTCACACACTCAGTCAGAGCTTCTTGAAGGATAATTTACATAAAGGCGAATCATGAAAAAAAAAAAAAAAAAAAAAAACAGAATTATAATATCCAGGGGTCAAATTCAAAATATGCGTATGTGTGTGTTTTTTGTTTTTTCTTCTCTCTCTCTCTCTCTCTCTCTTTTTTTTTTTTTTTTTTTTTTTTTTTTTTTTTTTTTTTTTTTTTGAGCCTGTGATGCTGATATTTCCATTCTGTGTTTCATGAGTTGGCAGATGATTGTGGCGACAGGATTTTTATAACTGATGCAGGGAGAAAGAAGAGGACTGACGAACGACGCTGGCTGTACCCATTATAAGTGCTGGCAACTGTACACTCTCAATCCAAAATCTGTATCCAGGTCATGTTGTTGAAGTTTCGAATCACTTGACATACTAGTAAACCAATTACAAGGCTTTTCCTGTGTTTTTATATTTGCTTGAGATCACTTAATTAATACTCGATCATGCAGGCTATTCGAAGCAAGCCTCATGGATACATATTTTGGATTGCGAGTGTACATATATGCATACATACATACATACATAATAATAATGTAATTAAAAACTGTACACACGTATCATAATTAGATCATTAAAAGCTGTACACGCTTATTATAAATAGGCAATTAAAAGCTGTACACATATATTTTAAGGTCATTAATTAATAACTGTACACACACACACATACATAATATTAAAGGTGATTAAAACAAACACTACGTTATGTATTTTAATGAAAAACATACAGGTGAGAGAGAGATCAAGTTAGTTAGTTAAGTAAGAAGGGGAATGAGCAGGTTTTGAAGTGGAGAGGTTGTCTTTTTACATATTTATTTACTTACTTCACTAGATGCAGAACCTAAACGAGAGCAACGAGGGGAAAGGGCTTGAAGGGGGAAGTTTTGTGTTGGTAAATCTGGAGGAACCGAATCATCCAAACTATTCCAAGCAACAGATGGGTAGGGCTTGAAGGGGGAAGTTTTGTGTTGGTAAATCTGGAGGAACCGAATCATCCAAACTATTCCAAGCAACAGATGGGTAGGGCTTGAAGGGGGAAGTTTTGTGTTGGTAAATCTGGAGGAACCGAATCATCCAAACTATTCCAAGCAACAGATGGGTAGGGCTTGAAGGGGGAAGTTTTGTGTTGGTAAATCTGGAGGAACCGAATCATCCAAACTATTCCAAGCAACAGAACAAAGAGAAGAACACCATTATTTTTGTTCATCTGGTCCTGTTTCCTGGCATACTTTGGAGGAATCACAGACCTTCCAATCCACAACCAACAACCATTAATGAAGGGACCCCGTGATGTAGTCAGAAAATTGGAGGTTAGTGAGTCCTTCAAATATTGCCACGAAACACACACACCTATAGGGAAGAAGCTTGTTTCGTGGCATTGTCAGGAGGAATCAGAAGCCACCAAGTTTCATACACGATCACAGGGTCCTTAAGGGGGTGTGGGAATAGGGGACAGGAGGCTTGGGGGGTGCGGGAGTAGGGGGACAGGCTTGGGGGGTACGGGAGTAGGGGGTTAGGGAGGTGCGGGAATAGGGGACAGGCTTTCTACCATCCCCTCCCACATGCCTGTCCCCCTATTCCCGCACCCCCCCCCCCAAAAGCCTGTCCCCTACTCCCGCACCCCCTTAAGAGACTATCCCCCCCTTTTTATAGGACTCACGAGAGGGGGGTATGTGGGGGGGTATGTGGAGGGGGGGTATGTGGAGGGGGGGGTATGTGGGGGGGGTATGTGGGGGGTGGGTCAGGTGAGGGGGGGGGGGTCGGCTGAATGTATCCTGGACTAGATAACCATGACTAGGAATAATGTTGATGGAAAGAGAAAGGAACGAATAACAACACAACACAACCAACACAACACAATCACACTGTCCTCCTCTTCATCTTTCATCTTCTTCTCATCATCATTGTTTACAAAAGAGGCAGATTGAAAAAAAAAAAAAAAAAAAAAAAAAAAGTAAGCTCACGATTGATTTTTTAGTAGTTGTTGTTGTAGTTGTTGTTTATATGATTATTATTTTTTGTGTATTTTTTGGTTTTTATTTTTTTTACCAGTAGTTCAGTCAGTCTGTTTATTTTTTTTATTTTTTAGTTCTATTTATCCTCAAATTACTACAAATCATAAGGGAAGAAACCTCCTCTTTTTTTTTTGGGGGGGGGCGAGTGGGGGGGGGGGGGTAAATTGGAAGGCTACAGATACTCCAAAAAACTATCCCAGGAAACAAATCAACACGATATTACACTCACCTTGATAATTTCGTGGCATAGTTTGGAGGAAGCAAAGTATAAACCTTCAAATTTTCCCACAGCAAGTTACCACCACCCATTTGGGGATAGAAGAATTTTAGTACACTCGTGATACATAATTTCTGACCAGAGTGTGAGGAGCAGAAAGCTTCGAATCGCCTGGTATTGTTCATTTCCCTACTCAGTACACCTATAGAGGCTGAGTTCGAATGCAGGGTGTGTGTGTGTGTGTGTGTGTGTGTGTGTGTTTGTTTGTTTGTTTGTTTGTTTGTTTGTTTGTGTGTGTGTTTGTGTGTGTTTGTGTGTGTGTGTGTGTGTGTGTGTGTGTGTGTGTGTGTGTGTGTGTGCCGTTCGTCTCTGGTCAGGGATTACGTACCATGACTGTACAGTGTTGGTAAATCTGGAGCAACTGATTCCTCCAAACAATAATGATTCTAAGCAACAGGCCACGAGTATTTTTGATAATCTGGTCCTGTTTCCTGGCATATATACTTTGGAGGAATCGAGGCACTCCAATGTACCAAAAGCAGCATACTCTCCCCTTAAGGACCCTGTGATCGTGTATGATAATTGGAGGCTTCTGATTCCTCCTGACCATGCCACGAAACAACCTCCTTCCATATTATAGGAGGTGTTTCGTGGCAATCTTTGAAGGACTCACTTATCTCCAATTTTCTGACTACAACACAGGGTCCCTTAAATGATAAAGACGTGACTGCACTGCTTGAGTAATGTGTAATAATAAATATAAAATTATTAGAATGGAATGTCAGGACAGTTCACATACACACTTCATGAAAATCTACTTTGTTATTATAATCAAAGACGAAGGGAGTTACGAATCACGTGTTGACACCAGTAGTTAAAACATCAACAGAAACATTTTTTTTTTATTAATATTGTTTTTGCTTTGTTTTGTTTTTTTCCCTCAATCAACATCAACATAGATCGCTTATACAGTATATATATATTTTTTTTTTATTATTTATTTATTTATCTATCTCTGTACCATTTCAGTACTTGTGTATTATGTAAAATAGTAGTATATTTCTCTTACACTTTTTTTTACACTTTTTTTTACAACATGAGAAAGAACACAAGGCCTTAATGCTATTGTTTACTGCTTGTCTTAATTAAAATGTCAAGTAGCAGTTGTTGAGAAAGATAGTTAGTTTAGTTTAGTTAGTGGTGAGAGTGAGTGTGTGCAAGATGTGAATGTTTATATTATTATTATTATTATTATTATTATTACCATATACTTTTATTATTTTCTTCTTCTCTGGGTAAGCTGAAGCACAAACTACACTTGTTATTATCTATTTTCTCTTCTCTATAAAATTTTCACAGCAATCATTTTCATTAATAAGGCCTTCACTTATTTCACTCAAGTTCTTCTACAACAGTTTTTCCTTCTATTTTTTTTTTTTATAGTTTTTATTCACCATTATTATTATTATTATTATTATTGTGATTTTGTGCCATGCCTAAGTTTTCTTCATACTTTCTTCATTCTTAGGCTGTGTTGGTCATTGTTTTCATTCTCCACCGTGTTTTTTTTTTTATTGTTCAAGCGTTTTTTTGTTTTATTGTATTTCAGCGTATCTTTTTTTTTTTCACACGCACAGTACAGGTATTTATGCATACAGAAAATATAGTGGTATTATATTTTTTCCCTGGGACACACACACACACACACACACACACACACACCATCCTCTCATCTTACACACATACACACACACCATCCTTTCATTCTAGGGACACACACACACACCATCCTCTCATCCTGCACACACCATCCTTTCATTCTAGGGACACACACACACACACACACACACGACTAATCATCCTTTCATCCTACACACATACACACACGCACACACACAACTAATCATCCTCTCTCTCTCTCTCTCTCTCTCACAAACTAACATCCTCTCATTCTAGGCACACACACACACACACACACACACATTAATCATCCTCCCTCCATCTCTATCTCTCTCTCACACACACACACACAACTAATCATCCTCTCTCTCTCTCTCACAAACTAACATCCTCTCATCCTAGGCACACACACACACACACATTAATCATCCTCCCTCTATCTATCTATCTCTCTCTTTCTCACACACACACACATTAATCATCCTCCCTCTCTCTCTCTCTCTCTCTCTCTCTCACACACACACAACTAATCATCCTCCCTCTATCTCTCTCTCCCTCTCACACACACACAACTAATCATCCTCACACACACACACACACTAATATTTCTCTCATATACAAACTTCCAACCATAACAGGTATACCCACCACCAGGACCCAATACATCTATCTCGTCTCCATTCACTATTTTGAACCATTCAGTGATGTCATATCTATCTCAGTGGATAAAAGAAAAAGAGTCATCACTTATCTCTCTCTCTCTCTCTCTCTCTCTCTCTCTGTAAAATAAAAAAGTCATCACTTATCACTCTCTCTCTCTCTTTCTTTCTCTTTCTCTCTCTCGTTAATATAAAAAAATAAATAATAAAATAATAATAATAATAATAATAATGATAATGATAATACTAAAGATAATAATGATAAAAATAATAATAATAATAATAATAACAATAATATATACGTATTTAATATCATCTTAC
>JAWQEG010008605.1:22500-29793 GCA_033782935.1 Petrolisthes cinctipes
CCTTCCTTCAGGCAATAATTATCTCTGTGTGTATGTCTGCCTGTATAGTCACGTGCAAAAATCCTGCAAAAAAATATATAAATAAAAAACAAAATGACACACGTTTATTTATCTGACAAACCAAAAAATTTATACAGAGACGAGTAGTTATAATATCCTAAATAAATATCGCATCTTATTCCAGAGGGCGTCTCATTCGAAGGTGTTGCAGGATTATTACACGTGACTGTACACTGACACAGCTTGCCTGCAACTAAAAAATAAACAAGTCTCACATAAATATCCAGGAGTTTTTGTTTTGGTTTTACAAGTGGCCACAGAACGAGTCACAAAGTTTATGCAAAAAATTATGGTGAATAATTAATATAATCTTTACAACACGGAAGATTTTAAAATATGTCAGTACCGTACGTCTCTACACTCTGTGCTTCTTTTATTTTTATTTTCATGTGTTTATATATATATTACGAGTCTTGATCATTATAAGACACTCACAATACACCATTATTTCTTGACAGCATTATTAGTTGTTCGTCAAACACTGAGTCAGTCATTATAGTTAGATATTATAAACAAGTAGGGATGATAGCCCCCTCTTTTCTCTTTCCTCTTTATTTGTTTTTTGTTTTTGTTTGTTTGTCTCTTAGCGACATCTATGTACTGTACTGTACTATGAACACTGAACCATTAGCACATAGCACTGTTCTTTCATTCACATTTTTGTTTGTTCAAGAGGGACAGTGTATATTATCATCATTATGATTCGACTTCTATGTTTTCTTATGTTAGCTGAGATCGAGGTATTTTCTTTCTCCTATATATACCAGTCGTAATTTATTGTTTTGTTTTTATCATATCAAGTCACACACTATATTTATGTACATTACAAGTAAACAAACTCGATATTAAATGATGTCTTTTTTATGCCTGCCTTATCTATCGTCTATCAGTCACACACTCACGTTACCATGTCTTCAACACCTAGACTTAATTAAACCTTTACAACACACAGGCACCTCTTGGCATTCTACTCCTCGTCGTATATAGCAAACAGTGTATTGAATGTATGTTTTCAGAGAGTTTGTTTACATCATCTTTCCTCATATAAGTAGCTAGCTCTATCACCAGCCATGTACTGTACACTGAAACACCTGCCAATATTGATGATCACTCTGTTTATGTAGGTAAATACTGTAATATTATAGTTTTAGGTGTATGTATTTCCTTTTTTTCATCTCAAGCATCACATACACCATCACTGAAACACTTGTTAATTTCATATCCCTCGGTTTCAACGCGGTACATATTTATAAGTAGTTTCAGGGACATGTACTATTTTTATTTTATGCTTTTCATTCTAAACTCCACATACACCATCACTGTTTGAAACACATGTACAGTAAATAGCACTCAGTTTCAACACGTGTATATATGTATAAGTTTCAGGGGCATGTTTCATCTGTTTTCCACTATACAGTACACCCCAGTTTTAGACAATCACTGAAACATTCTATTGTGTGTTTTATTGATCATTATTTCAGTATCACGTAAGTAGGTAGGTAGGTAGGTGCTATTAACATTATATTAATTTTCCTCTCAATTATAAACAAGAGTATTACTTATAAGTCTTACACCAACATTGTATCACACGAAGGTTTTTTTTTTTAATGTGTTTATAGTGTCATGTATAGGTAGGTACTACGAGTACAATTAGTATTATTTCCTCTCAAACAAATAACACCACCTTGACCACTTTTTTACAACCATGGAACAATCACACAAAAGTTTGTTTTTGCTTTATATCACTACAATAATGAATTCCACTTCTTTATAAACAACAACACCATCATCACTTACAACCAACCAACAATCACACTAAGGTTTCTCTTTAATAATAATAATAATAAAAATAAAAAATAATAATAATATTTCTTTTCTTTTTTTCACTCGATCTCAATTTACTCCCAAGACATAAACACTAAAAGAGAGACACACCCCATTACAACGAGTGTACTGTAGTGGGTCAAGCACATCATCTCAGACCCAGGAAGGCAGCCCAGAGGAGGGACCACAACCAGGGGCACGTCACCTGAAGACCCCCTGCCCCCGCCCCTGCCTTCCGTCTCTGTATTGCTGCCATTTTGTCACCTGTAGGGGAAAAAAAGAAGAAAAGGGTAGAATTGGATGTTGATATTAAATCGTTGTAGTGTGTGTGTGCTTTTTGTGCATTTTGAATTGTGTGTTTATTTTAAATTGTTGTAGTGTGTGTGTGTGTGTGTTTTTTTTTTTTTTTTCTGAATTGTGTGTTTATTTTAAATTGTTGTAGTGTGTGTGTGTGTGTTTTTTCCGAATCGTGTGTTTATTTTTGATTGCTTGGTGTGTGTGTGTTTTTTTGTTTTAATTATTCTGAAGTGTGTGTTTATTTTTAATTGTTCTAGTGTGTGCTTTGTTTATTCTGAATTGTGTGTTTATTTATAAATTGTTGTAATGTGTGTTTTTTTTATTCTGAACTGTGTGTTTATTTCAAATTGTTGTAGTGTGTGTGTTTTTTTTTTATATTCTTGTGTTATTTTTGAACTGTTGTGATTTTTCTGAATTGTTGTTTATATTTTCAATTGCTTTTAATTTTGCGTGTGTGTGTGTGTGTGTGTGTGTGTGTGTGTGTGTGTGTGTGTGTGTGTGTGTGTGTGTGTGTGTGTGTGTGTGTGTGTGTGTGTGTGTGTGTGACCTGAAATCAAACTGCAATAGGTTTCATACACACACTTGTAGAGTTGAACACACACACACACACACACACACAGGAAATTGGTATCATGTGGAAAAGGTCAGAGGTTCTAGGATTGGATCAGCAAACTTTATATAAGAAGCTGGTTATTCTCACACTCCCTTCCCTCCCCCCTTCCCCTCAGGCCTCCTTCTCTTTCTGTAAGGTGAGGTGAGGTGAGGGGATATCATTATTTTGGTCACACGCTGAGGGGAAAATGAAATATCGAACTAAACTCAGAAATATTCTTATATCATTTAACCCTTATGTGTGTCAAATTAAACTAGCATTGATAACGAAACTGTTATTCTTCTGTGAAAAATAAATAAATAAATAATATAATATGAAAAAAAAAAAAAAAAAAAAAAAAAACATGAAATAAAAAAAAATAAAAAAAAATAACATAGAATATGATAAAATTATTTGCCCCTATTTGACCAATAAATAAAAGTAGTAAAATGCTATTTGGTGGAAACTATGTATTGTGTGAGACTTAGAGACTGGAAGAGGCTTACAATCTTCTTATCATTAGTACACGGACAGATTATAAATACAGTACGGTATATATTTTTCGTACAGTTGGCTACAGGATTTCTTACACAGGCTATAATTATGGAGAGAGAGAGAGAGAGAGAGAGAGGTCATTTTTGTTGTTGAAGTACTGCAATATATTCATGGTCTACCAAGTGACTCGGTGATTAGCACAAAAAAACAAAAAACCTAATAATAATAATAAATGTTGTATTGCAGTTACGTAGTCTTACATTTTCTGTATGTTTTAAACCCTCGGAAAGAACAACAACAACAACAACTTGTGTACGAATTTTTGTGGCCAACCGTACTTTGGAAGGATATATTTTACGTTGGAAGAAGTGATATATTTTACGTTGGAAGAAGTGATAAATTTTTACGTTGGAAGAAGTGATAAATTTTTACGTTGGAAGAAGTGATAAATTTTTACGTTGGAAGAAGTGATAAATTTTTACGTTGGAAGAAGTGATAAATTTTTACGTTGGAAGAAGTGATATATTTTACGTTTTAAGAAGTGATAAATTTTTACGTTGGAAGAAGTGATAATTTTTTACGTTGGAAGAAGTGATAAATTTTTACGTTGGAAGAAGTGATAAATTTTTACGTTGGAAGAAGTGATATATTTTACGTTGGAAGAAGTGATAAATTTTTACGTTGGAAGAAGTGATACATTTTTACGTTGGAAGAAGTGATATATTTTACGTTGGAAGAAGGATATATTTTACGTTGGAAGAAGTGATAAATTTTTACGTTGGAAGAAGTGATATATTTTTTTACGTTGGAAGAAGTGATAATTTTTTACGTTGGAAGAAGTGATAAATTTTTACGTTGGAAGAAGTGATATATTTTACGTTTCCTGGTGTGTGTGTCTCATTTAAAGTAGTAGGGACTGTACAGTATGCAAATAAATTATATGAAACTGTATTACCCTGAAATTTTACTGAAGGGGAGATTTTCTTGTTGGTGAATTGAAAGGTCTGTGATTCCTCCTAACTTTAACTTCATCATCAACTTCACCAGTCCATAAATTGAACTTCATCAACTTCACCAGTCCATAAATTTAACTTCATCAACTTCACCAATCCAAAACCTAAATAAACCTCATCTACACCAGTCCAAACTTTTAATTAAACTTTAACTTCATCAACTTCACCAGTCCATAAATTTAACTTCATCAACTTCACCAATCCAAAACCTAAACCTCATCTACACCAGTCCAAACCTTTAAACTTTAACTTCATCAACTTCACCAGTCCATAAATTTAAACCTCATCTACACCAGTCCAAACCTTTAATTAAACTTTAACTTCATCAACTTCACCAGTCCATAAATTTAACTTCATCAACTTCACCAGTCCATAAATTTAACTTCATCAACTTCACTTAGTCCCAAAAAATTACCCACCATGAGACACGTAGACATTAGACGAGGCTGACTGTGTGTTGGGGGCAGTGCAGGTGTAGTTTCCAGTGTCCTCGTAGCGGGCGTCACTGATCACCAAGTTGGATTGTGTCTTAACAGGCCCCGTGTCTGTAGTCACGTTGATTCCGCCCCGAAGTGTGTCGTAGTTGATCATGTGGTCATTGTGATACCAGAACACGTACTGCAGTGGCGTGGGGCTCTGGGGTCCGTTCGTTCAGGAAGGAAGGAAGGAAGGAGAGAGAAACGACATACAGTATATATATATTGCAATCTTTGATATATTAGGTTGTGAACAAGAGAAGAGAAGTAAAACATACAATTATTGATGTATTTAGATGAGAAGGAGATAGGAAAAATACAAATATACAAGTTTTTATGTATTAGGTTGTGAACAAGAGAAGAGAAGTAAAACATACAACTATTGATGTATTTAGATGAGAAGGAGATAGGAAAAATACATATATACAAGTTTTTATGTATTAGGTTGTGGAGAAGAAAACAAAAAATAAAATAAACAAACATACATTCATTCATTCATTGATGTATTTAGAAAAGAAGGAGAGAGGAAAAATAAAAACATACAATCATTGATGTATTAGGTTGTGGAGAAGAGAGGAACAAGAAATAATAATAAAAACAAACAAACATACATTCATTCATTCATTGATGTATTTAGATGAGTAGGAGAGAGGAACAATATACAGTATATAATATTCCAGTCATTGATGTATTTAGGTTGTGGAGGAGAGAGGGACGAAAAAAACATACATACATTGATTGATGTATTTAGATGAGGAGGAGAGAGAAAAAATAAAAACATACAATAATTCATGTATTAGTCACTAATATAGTTTTTTATAATATGAAATTCAAGTATGGATGAAAGAGGATGTAGAATTCATCGACAACCTGGTCAAAAGTTATGTATTACGAGTGTAGAATAATATCAGTGTTAACCTTACATGCTTGAATAAATAAAACTGAACAGACTGTAAAATAATATCAGTGTTAACCTTACATGCTTAATTAAATAAAACTGAACAGACTGTAAATAATATCAGTGTTAACCTTACATGCTTAATTAATAAAACTGAACAGATTGTAACATAATATCAGTGTTAACCTTACATGCTTGATAACACAGATGAGGTTGATGGTGGAGCCGAGTTGGACGTGATAATCTTTGCTGCCCATGATGGAGGCTTGAGGCACCACCACGTACAGATTCACAAACTGGGAGCTGACACCAGTCCCCGTCGACAGCTGTTTTCAGGGAGGCAAGGAAGAGAAGTGTATAGATTAACAGTAGTTGGGCTGTAATTTAAGGGGGATACGTGTATAGATTAACAATAGTGTGGCTGTAATTTAAGGGAGATACGTGTATAGATTAACAAAGGAAGCACGTGTATAGATTAACAATACTTGGGCTGTATTTTAAGGGAGATACGTGTATAGATTAACAAGGGAGACACGTGTATAGATTAACAATAGTGTGGCTGTATTTTAAGGAAGATACGTGTATAGATTAACAAGAGAAACATGTGTATATCTTAACAAGGGAAACACGTGTATAGATTAACAAGGTATCGTAGCACAGTTTGGAATAATCAAGGCACTCCAATGTATGTACAGTCGGCAGCATAAGTTCGCTTCATTTCCACCTACGTATGTATGAGCTATAATGATGATGATGTAACACAATTTTAATGCAGAGATGATGACAGATATAGTTCACATATGGTAAATTATACGTATGTTGTTGGAATAAAAACTGGTTCAGAATGCAACTATCTATCTGGTCATTTTAGCATTATTAAGGTCATGAGATGGACGCGAATTTATGCTGGCGACTGTACATATATAGCAAAAGTGTTATAATTACCCCCTTAAAGTGCTACCGGTACACGATAACATAACGATTATATATATACCGTTTGAAGTTACACATAATTTCACGAGTTAATGCACTATGGTATTGGAAGCGAGTCGACTAGAACACTGTGTGAAACTATAGATTGGGACCAGTTTGCTACATATGTATTTTAAGTTTGATTTTGCTACGAATAGAAGGTTATTTATTATTCTGTGTGTGTGTATATATAACGTGAAGTAAAACAGATGAAGAAAGACTCAATAATGATGATGATAAGAAATGAAGCAAAACAAATAAACACAAGGCTGAGAAATTATGATAAAACCTTAAAAAAAAAAAAAAAAAAAAAAAAAAAAAAAAAAAAAAAAAAAAAAAAGCTCCTTAATGATGACAGAACGTGAACCAAAATAAAAGAAAGGAAACCTGAAATTCTTTAACCTTTTTGCTGGCCTGAGTCACACAAACACTTAAAATTAAGGTGGTAATAATTCACTTTTGTTACATTGGAGTGTCTTGATTCCTCCAAAGTATGCCAGGAAACAGGACCAGGTGAATAGAAATAATGGTGTTTTGTTGCTTGGAATAGTTTGGAGGAATCATTTGCTCCAGATTTACCAACACCATACTTTTCCTTTTAAAAATGTTCCCTTTCTTTCCCTTCCCCCTTCCTTCCCTTCACTCATTACAGTTCTCCATTCTACC
>JAWQEG010008606.1:2500-15304 GCA_033782935.1 Petrolisthes cinctipes
TCACCTACTGGAGTGGAGTGGGGGGTAGGTGGTGGTGGTGGTGGTGGTGGTGGGGCTGGGTACTGGGGTGGTGGTGATGTTGGTGGTAATGGTGTTAGTGATGATTGGGGTCCTGACTCACTAGTAACAGAGGAAACATTAGCTATGATGCATCATAATGGTAACCAAAGACCATCACCAACACTAACACCAACACCACCCAATGAACACATATACCAGGAACCCATACAACTTAGGGTGGGTGTTCAACCAGTAGTAGTTGTACCCCGTCATACCCATACTACACCACGCACCACCTCCATGGCCGCTAGGGGCCTCACCAGACCTCCACTCAGACCACGACGTAAGAGCTTCGACACGGGACGACCTGGTGGGGCGGTGGCAGCGGCGGCGGCAGCACTGTGGGAACGAAGTGGACTTAAAACCAATGGAAGGAAGTTAGTGGTGTCCCTACATCACATGGACCCAACACCACCACAAACACCAACACCACCATCACGCCTTACAGGACATAATAACACCACCTTTACATCACCACCACCACCACCACCACCACCACGCCTCACGGGACATAATAACACCACCTTTACATCACCACACTCACCACCACATCTCACTGGACTAGACAACCCTGCCTTCATCCCCGATTCAGAGTGTTCAAGGGATGTAGAGGCAGCTAAGATGGCCGAGTTTGAGCGTCGTGTGTGTGAACGTTTAGGGGGAGCACCACCCCATCGGACACAGTGGCTGGAGCTGAGAGAGGGAGGAGGAGTAGGGGAGAGGACTGCACGACGGGTCACCTTCACTCCTGACACCCACAGCCCTCACCCACACCACCGCAGACCTCCCTCACCCAGCATAGATGAGGGTGGTGGTGGTGGTGAGGACAGCAGCAATACACACCAACAAGGAATATGGACCACTTCCCTCAGTTATCACACCAGGAGACAGGTAAAGTAAAAACAACAATACAAAATAGTGTTGTTGTTGTTTTTTGTTCACCCATAAATAACAACACTACTTTGGTATTTCACTACATGTATATACACACAGTTGAAAATGTAAATAAAATAAAATATGGAGTATTGGGTGGTTCTGTAAATGATAGATATAGTTTACTCATGATGCCCTGGGAACACACACACACACACACACACACACACACACACACACACACACACACACACACACACACACAGCTCATGATGCCCTGGGAACACAAACACACACACACACAGTTCATGATGCCCTGGGAACACACACACACACACACACACACACAGTTCATGATGCCCTGGGAACACACACACACACACACACACACACACAGTTCATGTTGCCTAGGAAACACACATTTACCTCTCTGTTTTCTGGTGCAGTTAGGATGAATCAGTAGCCTTCCAAATTACAATCAATAGATTCTCCACTTTAATTAACAAACTCCATATCATTAATTACCCCCTCCACCCCCTCATTAATTATCCCTACCCTCCCCTTCTTTCCACTTTAATTAACTAACTCCATATATCATTAATTACCCCCCAAACCCCCTCTCTTTCCACTTTAATTAACTAACTCCATATATCATTAATTACCCCCAACCCCCCCCATTAATTACCCCCACCCTCCCCTTCTTTCCACTTTAATTAACTAACTCCATATATCATTAATTACCCCCCAATCCCCCCCTCTTTCCACTTTAATTAACTAACTCCATATATCATTAATTACCCCCCAATCCCCCCCTCTTTCCACTTTAATTAACTAACTCCATATCATTAATTATCCCCAACCCCCCCTTATTAATTACCCACACCCTCCCCCTCTTTCCACTTTAATTAACTAACTCTATATCATTTAATTACCTCCAACCCCCCCTCTTTCCACTTTAATTAACTAACTCCATATCATTTAATTACCTCCAAACCCCACTCATTCCACTTTAATTAACAAACTCCATATCATTAATTACCCCCAAAACCCCCATCATTAATTACCCCCCAAACCCCCCTTATTAATTACCCCCAATCCCCCCTCTTTCCACTTTAATTAACAAACTCCATATCATTAATTACCCCCAACCCCCCCTCATTAATTACCCCCACCCTCCCCTTCTTTCCACTTTAATTAACTAACTCCATATCATTAATTACCCCCAAACCCCCCTCATTAATTACCCCCCAAACCCCCCTCATTAATTACCCCCCAACCCCCCCTCATTAATTACCCCCCAAACCCCCCTCATTAATTACCCCCCAAACCCCCCTCATTAATTACCCCCCAAACCCCCCTCTTTCCACTTTAATTAACTAACTCCATATAATTAATTACCCCCCAATCCCCCCCTCTTTCCACTTTAATTAACTAACTCCATATCATTAATTACCCCCCAAACCCCCCCCTCTTTCCACTTTAATTAACTAACTCCATATCATTAATTACCCCCCAAAACCCCCCTCATTAATTACCCCCCAAACCCCCCTCATTAATTACCCCCCAAACCCCCCTCTTTCCACTTTAATTAACTAACTCCATATCATTAATTACCCCCCAAAACCCCCCTCATTAATTACCCCCCAAACCCCCCTCATTAATTACCCCCCAAACCCCCCTCTTTCCACTTTAATTAACAAACTCCATATCATTAATTACCCCCCAAACCCCCCCTCTTTCCACTTTAATTAACTAACTCCATATCATTAATTACCCCCAACCCCCCCTCATTAATTACCCCCACCCTCCCCCTCTTTCCACTTTAATTAACTAACTCCATATCATTAATTACCCCCCCTTCACCCCCTCATTAATTACCCCCCATCCACCCCCTCTTACAGGAAGGGTCTGGACTTGGCGATGGGGTAGGGACGGGGCAGGGGGGGCAGGAGCTTTGGGAGAGGTACTACGGGGCGTGTGGGGGGGCAGGAGACAGAACACTACCCCGTCACCTCGCCCCACACCCAAACAGTGGGGCTCCGATGTGTGGGGTGAGTATGGAAAGGGGGGTGGTGGTGGGGGTGGGGGTGTGAGATTTGTTTATGTTTTTATCTGGCTATACTGCATTAATGATAATAATAATAATAATAATAATAATAATAATAATAATAATAATAAATGGAAATAAGATAAAAAATACTATTACTACTACTGATAATAATAATAATAATAATAATAATAATAATAATAATAATAATAATGATAAATGGAAATAAGATAAAAAAATACTATTACTACTACTAATAATAATAACAATAATAATAAATGAATAAATGAATCCATAAAAATAATAATTAATGAATAAGTATGAATAATAATAAATAAATAAATAAATAAAAATAATAAATGAATAAATAAATAAAAATAATAAATAAATGAATAAATAAATAAAAATAATAATAAATAAATAAATAAAAAAAAATAATAATAAAATAAATGAATAAATAAAAATAATAATAAATAAATAAATAAATAAAAATAATAAATAAATAGATAATAATAATAAATGAATAAATAAATAAAAATAATAATAAATGAATAAATAAATAAAAATAATAATAAATAAATAAATAAATAAAAATAATAATAAATAAATAAATAAATAAAAATAATAATAAATAAATGAATAAATAAAATTAATAAAGAAATAAATAAATAAAAATAATAGTAAAAGAATAAATAAATAAATAAAAATAATAAATGAAGAAATAAATAAAAATAATAATAAATGAATAAATAAATAAAAATAATAAATAAATAAATAAATAAATAAAAATAAAAGTAATAATAAATAAATGAATAAATAAAAATAATAAATAAATAAATAAATAAAAATAATAAATTAATAAATGAATAAAAATAATAATAAATTAATAAATAAATAAAAATAATAATAAATAAATGAATAAATAATAATAATAACAATAACAATAATTTAACTTCCGTTCCTTTTTTATCTTCACAGCAATCCAACACGTGCCACGACTTCACCCTGGACTTAAGAAGAGCCGATAAACTCAGAAGACTCACTGAAACCAGGAAGAGAAGACGAAGATGGTGTAGTGTTGTGTTGGTACTGGTGGCCCTCACTGTGTTCCTAGGGGTGGTAGTGGCTGTGTCCCTTTATTACACCAGCGGCAGGAGGTTCTTTGGCCCCATGGGGAATATATAAAAGGGTGTTGGAAGAAGATAGGGGGTATATTACTGTGGTTGTGTGTTCTTTGGCCCCATGGGAAATATATAAAAGGGTTGAAGATAGAGTGTTTGTTGTTGTTGTCATGTCTCTCTCATAAAGGGGTGTGGGTTGAAGATACTGTGTTCCTAGGAGTGGTGGTGGCTGTGTCCCTTTATTACACCA
Source organism: Petrolisthes cinctipes (assembly GCA_033782935.1). Lineage (NCBI taxonomy): Eukaryota > Metazoa > Arthropoda > Malacostraca > Decapoda > Porcellanidae > Petrolisthes > Petrolisthes cinctipes. The sequence continues at coordinate 6,852 of JAWQEG010008606.1, forward strand.
GTGGCAGGAGGTTCTTTGGCCTCATGGGGAATATATAAAAAGAGGTGTGGGTTGAAGATACTGTGTTCCTAGGGGTGGTAGTGGCTGTGTCCCTTTACTACACCAGCGGCAGGAGGTTCTTCGGCCCCATGGGAAATATATAAAAGGGTCTGGGTGGTTGTTGTGGTCATGTCTCTCTCCTTCACCAGTGGCAGGAGGTTCTTTGGCCCCATGGGGAATATATAAAAAGAGGTGTTGGTTGAAGATAGAGTGTTTGTTATTGTGGTTGTGGTGGTCATGTCTCTCTTCTTCTCCAGTGGCAGGAGGTTCTTTGGCCCCATGGGAAATATATAAAAGGGTTGAAGATACAGTGTTTGTTATTGTTGTGGTCATGTCTCTCTTCTTCACCAGTGGCAGGAGGTTCTTTGGCCCCATGGGAAATATATAAAAAGAGGTGTGGGTTGAAGATACAGTGTTTGTTGTTGTTGTTGTGGCAGGAGGTTCTTCGGCCCCATGGGAAATATTTAAGGGGGTGCGGGGGTAGGGGGGAGGGTTTGGGGGGTGTGGGAATAGAGGGGACAGGCTTGGGGGGGGGGGGGGTAGAAAGCCTGTCCCCTATTCCCGCACGGCCCCTAACCCTCCCCCCCCAAGCCTGTCCCCCTATTCTCGCACCCCCCCAAAACCCACCCGACCCCCCCAAGCCTGTCCCCATATTCCCGCACACCCCCAAAACCCACCCAATCCCCCCCCCAAAAAAAAAACCCACACCCCCCTAAACCGCCCCCCCCAAGCCTGTCCCCCTATTCCCGCACCCCCTTAAAGGGTTGTGGATGGATGGTGGAGGGGTATAGTACTGTATCTGTACTGTGAGAGAGAGAGAGAGAGAGAGAGAGAGTGAGTGAGAGAGAGAGGTTGTTTTACTATGGAGCCGTCGTATATACCACACATGAAAGTTCTTGAATATGGGCCAACCCGAACCCCATGGGAAATATTTAATGATGTTACCGTTCTCATTATACGAATTTTTTGGTATAATGTGAAAACGGAAAAAAACTTAATTACAGAAGAAAATAATAATAATACTCAGAAATATGACAAATAATTACAACCGAAAAAATAATATACTCAGAAATATGAAAAATAATTACAGAAGAATATAATGATACTCAGAAATATGAAAAATAATTACAAGATAAAATAATATACTCAGAAATATGACAAAAGAATTACAGAAGAAAATAATAATACTCAGAAATATGACAAAATAATTACAAGATAAAATAATATACACAGAAATATGAAAAATAATTACAGAAGAAAATAATAATACTCAGAAATATGAAAAATAATTACAAGATAAAATAATAATACTCAGAAATATGACAAATAATTACAGAAGAAAATAATAATACTCAGAAATATGAAAAAAAATACAATTACACACAAACTCGAGTGTGTGTGTGTAAAGGGACCCTGTGTGTAATGTAGTCAGAAAATTGGATGTAAATGAGCCCTTCAAATATTACCACCATGACACACACACACACACACACCTATATGGAAGGAGCTTGTTTGTTTCATGGCATAGTCAGGAGGAATCAGAAGCCTCCAATTCTCATACACAATCACAGGGTCCTTAATTGGTGATTTGGAAGGCTACTGAAGGCTACTGATTCCTCCAAACTATGCCAGGAAACAGACCAATCACATCAATGGTAATAACACATACATATCATACCAAAACACACACAGTTATAATTATGTACACAGCCACAATCAAATATCCACTGACACTTTCCTTCCATCGTAATAAAAAAATATCTTGGTAATAAAGAACAACACGTGTATGATTTTGCAGCACCTCATAATAATAATAATAATAATAATAATATCCACTGATGACACTTTCCTTCCATGGTACAACAAATAAATCAGTATCATATCAAAATATAATCATACAACAACAACAACACCTTACGTCAACTCAACCCCCTCAATTATAAATATCCACCGACACTTTCCTTCCATGGTACAAATAAATCAGTATCATATCAAAATATAATCATACAACAACATCTTACGTCAACTCAACCCCCTCAATTATTATTATTATTATTATGAGGTGCTGCAAAATCATACACGTGTTGTTCTATATTGCCAAGATATTTTTTTATTATGATGGAAGGAAAGTGTCGGTGGATATTATTATTATTATTATGAGGTGCTGCAAAATCATACACGTGTTGTTCTTTATTACCAAGATATTTTTATTACGATGGAAGGAAAGTGTCGGTCGATATTATTATTATTATTATTATTATTATGAGGTGCTGCAAAATCATACACGTGTTGTTCTTTATTACCAAGATATTTTTTTATTACGATGGAAGGAAAGTGTGGGTGGATATTTGATTGTGGCTGTACTTATATTAATACAAATTGTGTTAAATACCACAGTGTGACACGGTACAGAATTTGCATAGGGGGATTTGTTTTATGGCATAGTTAGGAGGAATCATAAGCCCTCCAATTTACCACAAAATAAAATATATTCACCACTTAAATATTCATGTCATACTGTATATATTATTATTATTATTATTATTATTATTATTATTATTATATAAGGTGTAAATATTAAAGTTTAAGTGGTAGAGAAATTTTTATTATTATTATTATTATTATTATTGTCTAAGGTGTATATATTAATGTTTAGGTGTTATAGAAATACAACTACAAATAATGGAACAATACGCTAAGTTGGTTGTGAAAATATGAATAAAAACCAATAATAATGTGTTGTTATTATTATTATTATTATCATTTTTATTATTTTATATCATTTTTATTATTATTTTATATCATTTTTATTATTATTTATTATTATTTTTATTTTTATTTTTATTATTATTTTTATTTTTATTTTTATTATTATTTATTTTTATTTTTATTATTATTATTATTATTATTTTTATTTTTATTATTATTATTATTATTATTATTATTATTATTATTATTATTATTATTGTCTTTCCTTATTCCGTCCATTTTCTATGTCAAGACTCCTTAGGTTAATACGTAGACTAAGGTAAATATTTTATATATATATTTATAAGACTAATTTTGTGCTAAATAATTTCCCGATTTTATCCAAACCAAATAATAATAATAATAATAATAATGATAATAATAATAATAAATTTTAGTGTTATTATAAAGGGATATAATTATAGTTGGTAAATCTGGAGTAAATGATTCCTCCAAAGTATTCCAAGCAACAACAACAACAACAACATTAATTATTGTGTTTATCTGTGTGTTTGTTTGTTTGTTTGTTTACACTGGAGGAATCAAAACACTCCATTTAATTAACCCATCTTTAAAATAAATGAATAAATACTCGTAATATTTTTTTTGGTTTGTATAAATAAAAATAACTTAGTATGATAATTATTTTTTTTGGGTTAGGTGTATTGAAGGACACTGATTCCTCCAAACTATTGTGCCACTAAACAGACTGACTGGTTCCTCCAAAATTCGAGAAAAAATTTATTATTATTTATTTCTTTATTACTATTTTTGTTTTCATTATTATTATTTATTTCTATTACTATTTTTTTTTTCATTATTATTATTTATTTATTTATTACTATTTTTTTTTTCATTATTATTATTTTTTTTTTTTTTTTTTATTACTAATTTTGTTTTCATTATTATTTTTATTATTTATTTCTTTAGTACTATATTTATTATTATCAGTATCATTATATTATTATTTTTTTTTTATTATTATTTATTTATTATTATTATTATCATTATTATTATTATTGTCATTATTATTATTATTATTTTTATTATTATTATTATTATTATTTTTATTATTATTTCTTCCCCCTCCTGTGTGTCTATGTATTTTAATTATCTCTATACATACATACATACATACATACATTGTGTACATATACAGGAATATAAACAATATCTTTGCTTTCCCGTTTTATAATAATTTACATCTATGTATATTTTTTATCTCACTTATAAAGACATGGATTATTTTTTCTGTATTATTATTATTATTATTATTTACTTCTCAATTATTATGTTTGTATGTTTGTTTTTTGTGTGTATGTATGTTTAGTTTTTTGTCTTCCATTAATTCTGTCACATGTATAATTTTCCAATCATCAACTTTTGGTCGTGTTTGAAGCGTTTTATACCAGTGGTGTTTTCTGTACACATAGACGCGTTTAGAAATACTCATTACTGTAGACATCGAAACATTTTATTATACCAAGTGTTTACCGTAATCATGAATTGTTCTGTACTGCGTAATTCTATACACATGAATTGTTAGGCGGCTTCCACACTAGTTGTAATGACACGGGTTGTGGAATGTTGGGTTGTGTTGTTGGAATGTTGGGTTGTGTTGATGGGATGTTGGGTTGTGTCGCTGGGATGTTGGGTTGTGTTGATGGGATGTTGGGTTGTGTTGCTGGGATGTTGGGTTGTGTTGTTGGGATGTTGGGTTGTGTTGATGGGATGTTGGGTTGTGTTGATGGGATGTTGGGTTGTGTTGATGGGATGTTGGGTTGTGTTGCTGGGATGTTGGGTTGTGTTGATGGGATGTTGGGTTGTGTCGCTGGGATGTTGGGTTGTGTTGATGGGATGTTGCTCACGTCCACAATATACAAGACGGTTAATGCGACATGACCCCAGTATCATAATTATGTCCAGGTAGTGTGCATGGTTGTGTTGGTGTGTTTGTTCACATATACACATTTTTAAATAATTTATGGTCTAAACCAGTGATCTTCAACCTTTTTTTTATGTCGTCCACCCTTGGTAGTGATTAGGTAGAAGCTGTCCACCCCTCACTCACCCACCTCCCCTAAAATAAAGTCTCTTAATAATGGAGGGACGAGATCCAAAAGTTTGCTGCTTTGGGTTTGAACAGACTAACTAACAGCTGACCTGTCACAGTAGAGAGGTTTTGGGAGATTGTAGGCCATCCTTTACCATTCTGTTTTATACCATTTATAACTATATTCTCTTATATATATACAGACACGTGCAGGTCAGGATCTCGTCCACCCACTTGTCCACTCCTAGACAGCCATCTACCCCTCACTTAATCTCGTCCACCCAGGTTGAATAGCACTGGTCTAAACCATTTCAAGGGGGCCCAGTGGGGCTGACTTTATTCTCTGTGAATATTAGTTATCCCCCACAGGGCTGGAATAAAGATTGTTGTAGGATCTAGTCACTTTCTAGTGGATTTGACGAGATCTGCCCACATGGATTAAAAATCTACGTGAGGTGTACTGCAACCGGAGGCCTTTTTTTTTTTTTTCACTGCTGTGTGGACCGCCAGCACACGGGGGTGTATTTCCCTTTGCATGCAGCAGTGTACACTCCCTTCCTCTTATGGTCCCTTCACGGCTGGTCTCATGGAAGGTACGGCCCCACTTGTAGCTCTTGTGGTAACGTGGACTTGGGCACACAGCACTGGCTGTGGGATCAAAGGCTTCCCCCCAATGAAGCCCCCAGACTCCCTCGTCCAGTAAGCTCTGGTCCCATTTCCTTGGGATGTGCTTCGGTAGCCCAGGCATATAGGGCCAGCCCCTCCTTTATTTTAATTTGTTTTTTCACTGCGACCAGAGTGTACCAGGGGTCTGTGGGGCAGGAGGCCATTCTGCCCTGGGAGAACATCAACAACAACAACAACCATTTCAAGGCTACAGAATCCTCCAAACTATGTCATGAAACAACACCTCTTAATTAAAGTAGTTATTAAGAGAACCGGTGATGATGATGATGTAGGTAAAAAAAATTAGATGCTTCAGGTTGCTCCAGAGACTATACCACGAAACACCACCTCTAATAATAATAATAATAATAATAATAATAAAGGATCTGTTTTATGGCATAGTTTTTGATCACCATCTTCACATTATTCACAGCAGACAATTATTTTTTTTTTTTTTTCTAAGTGTATTTGTATTCGATTTTGTACATTAATTAATTGCTTCTTGAAAATATTATAATGAGGCTTTTTTTTATATATATACATATAATGAAAACAATGGTATTATTATTTCTCCTTATATTTGGTATGTATGTATGTATGTATGTATGTACAGTTAGGGAATAAAATACTAAGTTATATCTAGGTATGTGTGTGTGTGTGTGTGTGTACATTGTTGATGGAGTATTAAAAAATTTCCAATATGTATGTATGTATGTACGAGACAGGATTAAAAATATTGCAATTGGTTCACTAGTATGTATGTATGTCAGGTGATAACAAACAACAACAACAACAACTGGTGGATACTTATTATAACTTATAACTGTACATTCACAATATAGGAAGAAAAACATGTAAAAAAATTTGATATACAATTTTATTATTATTATTATTATTATTATTATTATTATTAGGATTTATATGAAGAAAAACAAGGTATAATTTTTTTTTGTATGCTAATTTATTTATATGTATATATTATAAATTTTTTTCCTTTGAGCAGATTCGAGTGCTGATGAAAAAATTTGAAACAAGGTACAAATTTAGGAATGCTATTTTTATATATATATTTATTTATTTGTTTATTTATTTTGAGCAAGTTTCAGTGTTGACAAAATTTTGGAATACAATTTATTATTATTATTACTATTGTTATTATTATTATTATTATTATTATTTTATTATTATTATTATTATTATTATTATTTTATTATTATTATTATTATTATTATTATTTTATTATTATTATTATTATTATTTTATTATTATTATTTTATTATTATTATTATTATTTTATTATTATTATTATTATGAAGGGTAGAAGTGTGAGTATGGAAGTGAAAATGGGACTACGAAATAATATAATCCTGCCAACACTGACATATGCGTCGGAGACATGAACATGGAGTAGGGCTCATCAGTCTAGAATAGGTGCTGTGGAAATGAGTTACTTGAGAGGAGCATGTGGACTTACTAGGTGGGATGGAGAAAGTAATGAGTGTGTGTATGTATGAGAGGTGTGGTATGAGTGAGAAGGCGATTGGTATTGAGTGTGGAGTGGTTGAGAGAGTGAAGCGTAATACACTGAGATGGTTTGGACATGTGGAGAGAATGCAAGGTGTGGAGTTTGTCAAGAAGGTGTATGGAAGTGAAGTTGTGGCACCTGGTGTGAGAGGCAGACCACCGGTTAGATGGCAGAACAGAGTGGAAGAGTATGTAAAGGAGAGAAACATGAGGGGTAGAGGAGGGAGTGTTGGAACAGAGTGGAAGAGTATGTAAAGGAGAGTAACATGAGGGGTAGAGGAGGGAGTGTTGGAACAGAGTGGAAGAGTATGTAAAGGAGAGAAACATGAGGGGCAGAGTAGGGCTTGACAAGTAGATAGATAGATAGATTGTTATTATTATTATTATTATTATTATTATTATTATTATTATTGTGCATATCTTTGTACCACATGTTTCGTTGTAATAACTGAACTGAAAAGGAATAACGAATGGGTAAATTATTATCATTATTTATTTATTTAATTTTTTGTACTGCATTACATTCTACTCTTGTACTGTACTGGTGTCTGAGAGAGAGAGAGAGAGAGAGAGAGAGAGAGAGAGAGAGAGAGAGAGAGAGAGAGAGAGAAACACTACCTTCCACTTTCCTCACTTTCCCTGCAAGAGAAGAGAATGAAAAATATAATTAGAGTGAGCATTTTGTTATTATTATTATTATTATTATTATTATTATTATTATTATTATTATTATTATTATTATTATTATTATTATACCCTCTCACCACACGACAAATTTTACCATATACACACATATTCTCACTCTCCACACACACATATACATATATATATCCTCCCCCCACCTCCACTACACACACACACACACATACACACATACATATAAACTCCCCCACCTCCACTACACACACATCCTACCCTCACACCACACACACACACACACTCAGTCACACACACACACACACACACACACTCTTCCCTCATCCCCCCCCTCCCCCCCTCTCCACCATACACACACCAAACAAACACACACACACACACTCACCCCATAGCAGCTCCACAATAGGCGAGACAGAAGATAACAAAAGCCGAGGGTATAGCTATTCTACCAGCCATTAACAGCAACAGATGCGTCGGTTGGTAGGCAGGACGTGGATGGTGTTGTTGGTGTTGGTGTTGGTGTTCCCGAAGGCTTGGTGGATACGTGGCTAAGGGCTCCGTGTCGACACTAACCAACCCTTGCTTTCGGGAGAGTGGTCGCGTTCCCATTGGTTCGACCTGTTTGTTTATTTGTTTGTGTTTTCGTTTGTTTGTTTGTTTGTGGGAGAGTGAGGGAGAGTTTGAGTGAGTGAGTGAGTGTGTGAGTTAGTTGTTGTGGTGGTGGTGGGATAGTGAGTGAGTGAGTGAGTTAGTTGTGGTGGTGATG